>JAFIRS010002828.1:0-178077 GCA_018342105.1 Gonioctena quinquepunctata | reverse complement strand
TATGAATTATGTGCTAACCTTTTGCCTTTTCTCAAGTTATAATTTTGAAGGGTCATCCCACAATCTGTTCTCCTCTGCTGGACATTTCCGCAAGTCACCGCACGCTCACTGATTTGAAATCCCTAATAAATATTTTGAACTGGAAAACGCACGAGGCAGTAGAGGCAACGCCGCCGGGACACACAGAGGCCGTTCTAATATAGGCAATATACGTTAGGGATTCATAGCGTAGTGAAAGCATAATTGGCTCAACAACGTTTCAAAGGAGTATACAAATGTTTAAATATTGAGAATTGTTACCCCTCTAAGTGTGCTTCGACGAAAAATTATGGAATGATGTCATTGCACTGGAATATACTCTTCGCCCATTCTGAAAAGTGCGGGTTTAAGAGCGACCCGTTCATTTGGTGGGCTTCACAAGCTACGTGTACAACTATATATATATATATACATATATATATATATATATATATATATATATATATATATATATATATATATATATATATATGAAAGAGAGTAATATCGAGGGGACTGTTAAAAACAAAGTGGAAGGAATTCAATGGACATAGCCCTCATGGAAAGGTGTTAACCGTAGACACGTGTTTCGGGCTCTCGGCCCTCATCAGTACGGTGGAGAAGTGCAAGGATGAACAACACTTGGTAGAAAACGACAAATCAACGGAGTCAACAAAAAGAAGCCAGCCGCTCATTTGTGATTGCGGTCAGCAGACCCTGAATTCCAGGGCAACCACCAACGTCACCACGGAGGCAGCTATAGCTACCTGCGTGACATCCGAGTCCAGGAATATATATATGAAAGAGAGTAATATCGAGGGGACTGTTAAAAACAAAGTGGAAGGAATTTAATGGACATAGCTCTCATGGAAAGGTGTTAACCGTAGACACGTGTTTCGGGCTCTCGGCCATCATCAGTACGGTGGAGAAGTGCAAGGATGAACAACACTTGGTAGAAAACAAATGAGCGGCTGGCTTCTGTTTGTTGACTCCGTTGATTTGTCGTTTTCTACCAAGTGTGTTCATCCTTGCACTCTCCACCATGATGGGGCCGAGAGCCAAACGCTACGTACACCTTTCCATGAGGGCTATGTCCATCAAATTCCTTCCACTTCTATATATATATATATATATATATATATATATATATATATATATATATAAATACACCGTGTGTCCCAGCTGAAACTTGTCAACCCCCTAATCTCCGAACTCGTGGAAAAAATTGAAAATCGCTCAAACCCGTCGATTTTTATTTCAAGGGGGAATACTTTCACCAAATACATCCTCAGCCCCAGCACCCCCTACTTCAGAATTTTCAATGGGGCTACTATACAAGTGTTGTTGAAGTTTCAATGAAAACTAAGTTTTATTTATATTTTCATTTTTCATCGCCTGAAATGTTATCATCGTGAGAAAAATTCACTGTGGGTACGCCACTGTATTGGAAAATAATATGCTGTCAGAAATAATAGTTCAGAAGGTGAGACAGACGTTAATATGAAAAAAAAATTGTCGTAATGTGTTTTTGTATACGCATATCTTTGTTTACGCCTTCGTATATTGATGTATTCGAGTCACTCCATTCAACAATTTAAGAACTTTCGAAAATGGTTTATACTATACAAGAGGGAATATCCATTTTAGCTGCGTATTTTGAAAATGGACGATGTGGTAGAGCTACGGCTCGAATTTTCAATGAAATTCATTTAGAAAAAACCAAATCATATCAGTACGTGTTTCAATTGATGAATGAGTTCATGGAGTCGGGATCAGTGCTGAATAAGAAACATGAACGAGAGAAGCCTATGAGAAATGAAGAAGTTGCAGTTGTAGGACATGCAGTGGTGGACAACATTCAATCTTCAAGACAACTTGAGACAACTTGAAAGAAGCAAAATTCCATCCTTATAAAATGCAGAATGTACAAGAATCAAATGAAGATGATCCTGACAGACGAACAGAGTTTTATGAAATCATGAGTCAATTATTGATTGGTGATAATAATTACCTCTACAATGTGTGCTTTCCTGACGAATCTTTTTTTTATTCAAATGGACATGTGAACAGGCACAACTGCAGATACTGGAGTGACATGACATTGGTACAGGCAAACTCATTCTGAAACTCCCCAGAAACTGAATGTTTGGACTGGTATTCTAGGAGACCATATTGTAGGTCCATATTTTATTGATGGTAACCTCAACGGACAAACGTATTTCGAACTCCTTGATACAACTGTGGAACCCAGAGTCACTCAGTTACTTGAAGACGATGATAGGCTACTTGAAGGTCAGCTCACCTTTCAACAAGATGGAGCTCCTCCACATTTTGTTGAACCTGTACGTCAATTTTTAGATGACAATTTCACAGGGAGATGGATTGGAAGGCGAGGACCAATAGAATGGCCGTCTAGATCAAGGACAACGATGAAATCATCTCTATGGAGGATGCTCTATCTCACTCAATATTCATCTTTGACGATGTGGCTTGTGATGGACAACAGGAAATTCGCGAATATTTCTCAATGTGCAGACACAAACACATCGATGCCATCTATCTTTGTCAGATTTATTCGAAAGTATCCAAACAGCTGAAACGTGACAATTGCAATATGATTGCGCTCTTCAAACAGGACGAAATCAACTTGCGACACGTTTCCGATTAACACGTTTTCCCCGACATGACTTTCGAACAATTCAAAAAGCTGTGTTCGGAATGTTGGTCTCAAAGCCAACACGATGCCCTCGTCATAGTCAAGGACTTTGATTTGAACAATGGCAGGTACCGCAAAAACTTTGACGTGTATATAAAAATATAGTTGCGTGACGTTTCACGTCATTCAGCGTCGAGCCATGCGCGACAAAAAATTGACAGAAATGCGACGAAGCATAAGTAAAAGGTACCTAGCCCTGAAACTTGGAAGAAACGAACGAGACGATACACTGAATAACATCTTCAAACCGATATCTCAACCGCTACAACAAATTGCCAAGTCGTCGAGAACCCTAAATAAATCCGTTTTCAAAGTCAAGAAGAACGAGCAATCTGAAGTTGAAGATGAACATGAGTCAGAAAAGGAAGATGAAGAAGAAGAAGAGAATTCTCAAAGCGAGAGAAGCAGTGACGAAGAATATTATTCTGACGATGACAGCATGTTGCCTCGAAATTTTCCACAGCTCTAATGAACGAACATCTCAATCGATATCCCACCATGTCACCTGAATATATCGCTCAACATTGGAGAGATGACAAACGTATAGATAAGGTATATGGACCTGTGTATGACGTCAGCTCTCCCGGTTGGTTTTTGGGATTCAAGTCAATCCGCTTTGAAGAAGGATACATCGAAACGGGACTTTTACACCAGGCCCTGGAACTATGCAAAGATGACTTGAACGACTACTGAGACATATTTGAGATGACTGGATGTCATAGAAGCGCGAACGGTCATTTGAAAGGCACTCAACGCTGGAAATATAAACACGTTATGAAATATTTAATGAGGAGAGAACGCGTCTGTCAGGGTATAAACACCAATCATTTGGTATACAATGACAACCCAATGGATTATGTCTATTGGGACAATCCCAACAAATCGGTAGATCGTTTGAGACTTCTGATAGCCAATCAGAGGGCTGGAAATGATTAATCACATCAAAACGAAATCGTCGCCATCGTCAATGAACTCCGTGAAGCCGGTATAATAGAGTAATGACATGCGCATCAGACTCATTCGCATCATGAGTGTCGACAAATTTGGTCATCGTTCGGGTGGTCGTGGTGGGGGGCGTAAGAGAGAACTACCGATGTTGTCACGTACTCCCTCTCTACCGCACACCCCTGAAGGTGATATCGACATGGATAACTTGAAAATATGTAATTTAAAAGATCCCACGTTTGATAGTGATGTGGCTACCAGAAAATACGTGGACACCACTGGGTCCCAATTAAAGTCTCAACTCGCGACGTTGTCACATCGGCTGGAATCTCGCTAAAATCCATGAACGATAACATTCTGCAAACGAAGAGAACACTTCGTAAACACTATAAATAAATTTCAACTAGCGTATCTGTACAAGACACGGCAACATCGGACACATCAAGAAAATGTCTGCCGATATGGAACTCGAATCCGATCGAATGCATCTTTTGGAGGGTAAAATGACGGAATTGTCCAAGCATCTGTTTGAAATCAAAGAAAGAATAAATACAATGTATTCGTACGATATCGAACATTCTCGTTGAATATGTCGAAAGCTCAAGTTGTTGCAGAACTCCAAAAAACGGCTAGAAAAAATTATCTTCGACGACCTACGGTAATTAAAGGCTTGGACGATCTATGGCAAATGGACTCGGCCGAAATGAGGATGTTTTCCTCAGAAAATGAGGGTTGTAAAATGATTATGGTCGTCATCGACTGTTTTTCCAAATTTTTGTGGACTCATCCGCTAAAATCCAAAACGGGAGAAGAAATCACCAAAACTTCCAATGATATTTTGAATCACACGAGATGATGTCCGTAAAATCTGCAAACCGTTCAAGGTACGGAATTTTTCAATGCCAAATTCCAAAGTTTATTAGAAAAATGCGAAATCAATCACTACAATACGTTTACGGTGATGAAAGCGGCCATAGCTGAGCGTGTTATTAGAATGTTGAAGTCCCAATTGTACGAATACTTCAGTTCGAACGGTACAGACAAATGGATAGACATTCTGCCGTAAATCACGAAAAACTACAATGTCACTGAATATACAAAAATCAAATCCAAACCGAATGAAGTGAACAAACAGAACGGAAAGCGTATTCTACATCGAATTTATCGAGCGAATCGTTGGGAAAAATGCGTTGAACCGCGAAGATTCAAAGTGGGGGACATTGTTCGCATTTCCAAGACATAGCATATTTTTCAAAGAGGTTATACGCCCAATTGGACGACGGAATTATTCAAAATCGTTCGTGTACATACATACATACATACGGTACGGTTAAGGGGGCTTTTCACGAACAATAATTGCAAAAAACCGCGAATCTCGACATCTATCTCGTGAAAAAAGTATTGAAAAGACGAGGCAAGAAAATGTACGTTAAATGGCTTGGTTTCGATAACACACACAACAGTTGGATAGAGGATGATGCAATAGTTTAGCATCGGCGGCGGCTACAAGCTATGACATGTCTGGCGTGGGTGGTAGTAGTGGAGAAACAATATTTATACATTTGGCGCTAACGAAACGGCGTCAGTCATCAGTCGCCATCGTCATCACCATGAGTCAGTGGTTATTGTTCGAGCGATATGTCAACCATAACGTACGCCAGCTCCGTTTTACCGCTTTCACCTGAAAATTATAATCAGCAGCTAGACGATATGTTGGAGGGTTTCGAAATGGCAGCAAAATTGGAGAACCACTTTCTATTGGAAACCTCCTTTTCCATGACTGGCTATGTGCTGAGAATTGGATTGTCACCTGCGAGAACTTTTGGCGTAGCCATATTTCTGAGTCCGTTGTACCAGTCCACGAAAATATCGTTCAGCACCGAACAATGGGGCCTGTTCACCGAACGATTGGTAACCTTTTTGAATGACTTCAATTGGAGCCCCCTTCCCCGACATCCTCCCGATCAAAACGATGATGTGGAATACTTGTGTGGAGACTTTTGCAAAGTTAGGCAATCAGTTTGGGAAGATTGCAAATATGTTCAAGTTGAAAAACACGGAGTGAACTTCCTTCTCAACCAGGACGAAGCTGATACGAGTTTCTCGAAGCTTGGTGTCCGATCGAGTGACCATGTTGGAGAATATAAACTTTTGTGCTCATTATCATAATATAATTGAGGTTATAAATACATCTTTCATCAATCAACCGCAAGTATGTTTCGGGAGATTGGAACTTTTTTAAAAACTTTGTGAACTTTCATCAGAAGATATGATGGTTAATGCATTGAAAAAATTCCTTCTCTATTATAGAATGAAAGTTGTAAATGATTTATGTCTTAAATAAATGTATGTGTGTATTTCAGTGTTTCTGTCCATCTCTCCTTCATCCCTATTTCTCTTTTAGGTGGGATTGAGTTCCCAATTGAAAAAAATAAATAAAGTTGGAGAAATAAAGTTGAGAAAAAAACAATGGAAAAAAAAATAAAAATAAACATAAAGTTGAAAACAAAAGAAAATATTCGAGAAAAAAATTGAAAAAATAATCAAAGTGACAACAGTCGTTTTTCATTCAATAATCAAAGTGGCTGTGACGTCACACATACAACATGGCTGAGGCTGTCGTCACGGTTTGGTCTGTCACATTTTCATAGATGGCAGCACTGTCACATAAAATTTTATCGAATTTTTCCAAGTTTTTCCCGATTAAATCTCTATATACATCATCGCATTCAATTTTGTATATGAGAGAATCCGTATCCGTGTACATCAACTTACACTGATTGGTCTCGAATTTTTTCAACATGGATTTATAATGAAAATCGTAGACGCAAATTTTGGAAATATCTAGAATATCCATACCGATATAGAGGGGTTTATTGAATAGCAGTTCAGATTTATTCATTTCGATAGCCATCAAGTTTTCATCGAAAATGGTTCGGTTGTGGAATTTCGGGCTACTTATCAGATTTTTCGTCCCATATCCACCCTCCCATTTATCGACCATTTTCACCACTCTGTGCTTCCTAATGTTTTCCAAAGTGGTTCCGAAAATACTGTTTATGGCCAATTTATAGTTATTTTTTCCGAAAGTGGTTGTAGCTTGGGCGCGTAATTTTGTGTTCAATTCAATGTAGGGTTGCAGCCATGTCGATTAATTGATTTGCAACACCCTGTGAATTTTTCTGAGAATAAGGCCGTTTTCCAAAGCTTGTTTTGAAATGCGGTAATGTACAACATAGTTTTCTTTGTTGTACAAGGTGGTTAATAATTTAGGTGATTCTGAACCTGGAGGAGTTCGATTTTCTGCAAAAAGGGGAAAATCTTTGTGTTTATCGTGTATTCCTTCAGGGTATTCCGAATCAACTTCAAGGATGTAGCCGATGTCCGAAGTATCCGACACCTCCTCCAGAACGTTCAGAGAATCGAAATCTTCAATCCATTTGAACCCTCCAGAGGGTAAAAACTTCCTCATAGCCCATCCATAGAGATTATTCACGTCCAAGTATAATAAATATTTGGAGGGTTGTTGAGAATCATACTGCGACGTCCTTTTGTTGAAATGCAATATCAAATAAGATTCCTAGGAATGGGTGCTTAAATGTGCACGTGCAAGAGACAAAAATCAAGAAAAATGTATATATATATGTACATATATACATATACGTATACACATATATACTCGGCTACGAGTCAGAGAGCCGGTCGTGAGTAGATTAAAAAAAATTATATATTTGGGCACCACTAACTTTTGGCAGTAAAGTTAGAAAACTCCCGGATGTTTTGGGACCCACCCTGTACACTCAACTTTTACTGTTGGTATCAATATATCAAAAATCAAACAGAACTTTCTACACAATACTTTACTTGAGTATCAATCGAAGATAACATTCGGTGAAATTACTATTATTCAATTGCAGAACTTTATATGGTCAATGATGAAAATGTTACATGAACAACACCGATATAAGGGGATAGAGATTTTGATGGAATCAGTTTCATATAACAAAAATAATAATAATCAGATATACCAGATATGCGCATATGAGGTTCACACGGATACCTGTGATATATTTATGGTGGTACACACCATCTATATTGAAATACGAAGGTCCCAAGTGAAGAATAATAACTAGATATATAAAATAATAATAATAATAAATCAGTTCGTAATGCTAGGCTTATCTGTAGGATCCTTGGGGCTCCACCCAAGAAAAGAAATCCAACGAAGATACTCGAAGAAGCTTAAGTACTCTAATCACTCGGTGGTATAACTCCAAAATGATGTTCAGTTTTGTTAACTAACGTCCTTGGTCACGTAAATGGTTAATAGTCAGCATCCAATCTCAACAGACATCTCATCATACGAATAAGTTTCACCAGGTACATAGGCGACAAGGAAAATCATTGATGGTAACCAAAAAGGGGTGCACGAAAACCCTCTGGATGAGGGTTTGCATCACCTCAATTAAAAATCTTGTAATGGATGCTTCGTTACTGATCGGCAAAATTTATGAATTTCAATCGGTTGAAAATAAATCCTTCCTAGGAAGATAGTTCCTTCTCCAAACAACAGCAAAATCGGTATTCACCAACAAGAGAACTAAATAATCAGATTCGCAGAATCATATCCCACTATGTGGTGAAAATCATTTCAGAGAAATTCGCGTAACTGTTCAACCAACTGAAAACACAATGGCCGAAATTCAACTGCCCATCTACAATATTCCTATTTTCGTACCACTACGAAATCCATCGATCGAAAACCTATTCAGAAAACAATATATCGATGAATATTTTGAATTCGAACGATCGATAAGTGAATGCATATGCCATCTATGGCCCAGGCCTCAAATAGGAATTAGTTCCCTATGATAAGAAGTAGATCACTCATAAACTGAAGACAGTTCTCAGAATATCCAACAGGTTGTTCTCGGAACCCTTATTGTTTTGTTGAATTAATTACGAGGAAGAGGTCTGACAGAACGAAACGGAGTATTATAAAATAAAAATGAATCGATTATAATGAGTTCAGATATATTGTTGTAACGAGACATTGAACCGTTACAAATTCCACCATACTTCTTTGAAATTTTCGTAGAAAATTTCACATGAGTAAATAAAGAAAAATAATTTAAAAAAATATGTATATACAACAAGTGATATCCTACCAGCTATTCGCGATGGATCATTATCCACAACTTATTTCGGACCTGGCTTTAAATCTTTGGCATGCCAGCTTCCACGAAACCTGCCATCGGGGTCTTTGAGCTCGTACACCCATGGTGAAACCTTTTTAAAAACTATAAAGGGGCCCACAAACTTATTTGCCAGTTTAGAAGAATAAAATTTAGCTGCATCAGATTGTACAAAATTTTTACGATAAACTTCATCGCCGACTTCATATTTTACGTCTCTATGGCGAAGATCATAATAACGTTTATTCCTTTCTGCTGCCTTCAACAGTTTACCTTTGACCTCCTTATACAACTGCTGTAAAGGTACGCTTCGATCACGTGCCAAAATTTCTTGGTCAACCGTGAAATCCCCGGAAGAATCAGGCACACCAATTTCCAAATTCATAGGAAATTCCCTACCAAAAACAACAAAATATGGGGTACGCCTCATAGACTCATGTACCTGAGTTCTGATCGCACATGCAACTTTAGATAACATTTTATCCCATTCTTTATGATTTTCACTCACATAACAACGAATCATAGTCTCCAAAGTTTTATTGACCCGTTCAGTAGGGTTTGCCTGTGCGTGGTAATTGGCAGTGAATATCTGCTTAACCGCATAATTAGCACGCAAATTCTTGAACTCCTTGCTTCGAAACTGACTACCATTATCGGAAAGTAGCAATTTAGGTGGTCCAAACATAAAAAATAAGTGATCTTCCACAGCCGTACATACTAACTTCGCAGTAGAATTGCGTAGGGGAATCACTAGAGAAAACTTGCTAAAATTATCAACTATTACTAAAATAAACTTGAACCCACGATTGGACCTAGGAAGAGGGCCTATCAAATCACAACATACTAACTGGAAAGGTCTGTCTACAACCCTATGAGGTGTTAACAAACCGGCCGGCTTCCGCTGTTCCGGTTTGTTTCACAACACACCTTACATCTTTTAACATGAGAAGATATATCTGCCTTCATTTTAGGCCAATAAAAATGCTCAGATACACGCTTGAAAGTTTTGAATACCCCAGGGTGTCCAGCCTGAGGATCATCATGACACTTCAACAAAATATCTTTTCGTTTATTCTTAGGAAAAACGAGCTTCCAATCGTCATGAAAATCCAGACCAGGAATTTTCTTGAACTGGACGTACTTATAGAGTTTGGAATCAGAAATACGCCAAGTTGGAAAACGTAGGGGATTGCTATCAACGTCGTACAACATTCGGTCATACCATTTATCACTTTTCCCGAGATCCACATTGACAGCTATATCCAATGCATCGATGATAGGAACAGTTCGGGAAAGCATGTCAGGCACGACATTTCCCTTGCCCTTACGATGAACAAGATCGAATGAATATTGCTGAAGTTTCAAACTCCACCTGCCTAAGCGTCCCGTAGGGTCCTTAAGGTTGTTGAGCCAGCACAGTGCCCAGTGGTCTGTTACAACGGTAAAGTGGGTTCCCTCTATATAAGGTCGAAGTTTTCTATACTCCAAATCCGCTAAACACTCCCGTTCAGTAGTGGAAAATTTTATCTCCTGTTTCGTGAGTGATCGAGACAAATAACTGACCACCCGTTCGCCAACATCAGGATGGTTTTGTGTCAGCACTGCTCCGATACCGTATCCACTTGCATCTGTCTGAACGATGAATGGCAAATCAAAATTAGGGCAAGCCATCACAGGGGCTGAAATGAGATATTCCTTAACCTCTCTTAGCGCAGCTTCCTGACGAGGTGTCCAAACAAACTTGGTATTTTTCTTCAAAAGTTCAGTCAGAGGCTGGATAACCGTTGAAAAGTTGAGAATGAACCGTCTATACCAACTAGCAGTACCTATCAAACTACGGACCTCAGAAATTTTGGATGGGGTAGGAATTTGTAAAATTACTTCTACCTTGCCAGGGTCTACATAAAGACCATTTTCATCTACAACATATCCCAAAATTGTGACTCTCTTCCCAAAAACCGACAAATTTTGACTTCTCCTGAATTTCTGGCCCAAAAACCATAGACAATATTTTGATGTGCTGCTCAAATGTTTGCGTGGTAATAACTATATCATCAAGATACTTGAAACAAAAAGGCTCAAGGTCGACACCTAATACACGGTCAATCAATCTTTGGAATGTGGCGGGAGCGGTATTCAACCCAAATGGCAACCTTTTGAATTGAAACAGGCCCCTACCGGGAACAGTAAATGCGGTTATAGGGCGGGAGGACTCCTCCACTGCAATTTGCCAATAGGCGGACTTGATGTCAAGGCTGGTGAGATATCTAGCGTCCCTCAACCTATCCAGAATATTGGAGATGAAAGGAAGGGGGTATGCGTCATGTTTGGTAACCCTATTCACCTTCCGATAATCTACACAAAACCTCCAAGAATTATCCTTCTTCCTTACCATCACAATAGGACTACTCCAAGGACTTGAAGAGGGCTCTATAACATCTTTTTGAGCATATCCTGCAACTCCCCATCGATATGCTTCATCAGGGCTGGCGAAACAGGGTAAAACGCTGTTCAATAGGCTCACCATTGTCCAATAACTCGATTTTGTGTTCAACTATTTTGGTACAACCTAAGCTATTCCCCATGCGAACGGAACAATCATTTACCAATTCGTCCAAAATTTCGACTTGATCTGAAGTCAACAATTCACGAGAATGTAAAGCCTCTACCGCATTAATGTCGGCAAATGTTCCATTTACCCTAGTGAATTTCCACTCCTTCGAACGAAGATCTGGGACTATACCCATACGCACCCAGAAGTCTACCCCTAAAATAAGGGTGTGACTGAGATCAGGCACAACTAATATATCTATAATTTTCTCCGGATCTTTCAACCTAACCGGAACATGTAATACACCTAAACACTCACACTTATCTCCATTAGCTACCGTAACACTTGATACACCGGTTCTATCCAAAGTACTTAAACCTATATCTTTGAGGAGTTTCCATCCTTTATTACCTAGAATAGTATGGCTAGCACCTGAATCTAATAAGCCTAAAAGTTCTTTACCAAAAATTAAAGGAAAAAACTAATCACTTGATACATCTCCTTGAGCATGAGAAAGCACAAAGTCCAAAATGCATTTAACTGACCTGAAGTTAGCAGAATTGGTTTCACGGGACGTGAGTAGGTCATTTACTGACGTCCCTCCCGGTAGTTTCCCTGTCTTTGTCCATTACATTTAGGGCAAGTACGTTTTGTCGCGTTAGGATGACCACATGAATAACAATATCTCTTTTGGGGTTCTTTGCATGCTATGGAAAGGTGAGAATCACTACTACAATTCCAACACCGTCTAATCGAGCTATTATTGCGAGAACCATGTACTTCATGTCCTTCCCTGCTACTACCAGCAATTGAGGAACAAGACGAATAAACATACGCTGAATCGGGTTCCATTAAATTAGCTCTATTTTTAGGAGGTGGACTATATGAATCTATAGATATTTTTCGAGCCTCAATTTGTCTACATAATTGCAATAACTCAGCTACGGTATGGACTTCGACTAAACTCAACTGACATTGATAGAATGGAGTGATATTTTGAAGTAAAATTTTCAACCTAGCATTTTCACTAACAGATACTGTGAGACGATTAAACATGTTATTCACTATGGCAATATATATTCCAATAGATTCGTTTGGTCCCTGCGATCGACAACGGATCTCCTCAAATAGTTTATCATTGAAGTTGACTGGTTGAAATTGTTGTCTCAACTCGTCTACTAGTTCGGACCATGAATTCAATTTTGACCTCATAGATCTATACCACAATAAAGCTTGTCCAGTAAATATATCGGAAGCAGAAGCAAATAACTGCTGTTTTGTAACATTCCTAGATATACAAAGTTCCTCTACATTCTCCAAGAAAGCGCTCAATGACATTTTGCAATCTCCACTAAATTTGTTCAAACCCCATTTAGCTACAGGTATGGTCTGAATTGAAACTGAAGGATTATTTTGAGTATTTGGGAAAACTCTGCCATGTACTGATGAATGATCATCATCAGAGTTACTACTTACCGAACTGGCCCGGCTTGATGAATGTCCTGCCTGTCCTATCATGCTCAAATGCAAAGGGATTTGTGAATTTCGCGAATCTCGTTTAAATTTTCTTGTCTTCGACAATAAATTCAATTTCAATTCTAACAACTTGATCAAAAATGTCGATCGTTTTGAATGTTCTTTATCCTTAGTTGAAACAGATCTCTCAGTTCTTTCAAAGACATGCAAAAGTTTGGAATAAATTTTCGAAAAAGATGAACTAGTTTCACTATCAGAAAAATCTGTAACTAATATTTCAATTTCACTAATTTTCCTCTCAATATAAACAGAATCTTCGTCAAAAGTGAACGGATACGATGGAAAAGTCAGACTAGTACCAGCTTTTTCTAACTTCAGTTTACTAATTTTCATTTCCTTCTACTTTGCCTTTTCTTTTTACTGTCAACTGTCGTCAAGCCTGTTATACCTCTGATGTCAAGTTCATATGAGAGTTCTTCTTTCTCTAAGCGATTCACTTCTACTTTACCCTCCATTTTTGATCTGACAAAAAAAAAATCTCAAACTCAAGTGTGATAACTTGCTCTTACAAAACTTTGAGAAAGAAAAAAAAAAAAAAAATTAAAAAAAAATTACAAATTGACGCCTGGCGTCGGTAAGTGTAGGTAGGCGTCTCGACGTTTTCCCACCTGAATTCTACGTGAGTGGTCGCTAATACCACAATATACACCCACAAAACACACTAATATTCAAACCAAACTTTACAAGACCAAGTGTTACTAGGAGCCGGGACGCTGGAAAATATTGTTACGTCCGGAAATATCTGAAACTCAACGAATACCTACCACAGAGTACCACAGTATACCATTCAAGTTGAATGACCGAAACAAAATTTCAAAATTACAAAATTAAAATTCCAAGCGTTCTGACACACCCTATATATATATATATATAAAAAAAATGCTCGAGCCCCACGTTGGGCGCCAAATTTGCGACGTCCTTTTGTTGAAATGCAATATCAAATAAGATTCCTAGGAATGGGTGCTTAAATGTGCACGTGCAAGAGACAAAAATCAAGAAAAATGTATATATATATATGTACATATATACATATACGTATACACATATATACTCGGCTACGAGTCAGAGAGCCGGTCGTGAGTAGATTAAAAAATTATATATTTGGGCACCACTAACTTTTGGCAGTAAAGTTAGAAAACTCCCGGATGTTTTGGGACCCACCCTGTACACTCAACTTTTACTGTTGGTATCAATATATCAAAAATCAAACAGAACTTTCTACACAATACTTTACTTGAGTATCAATCGAAGATAACATTCGGTGAAATTACTATTATTCAATTGCAGAACTTTATATGGTCAATGATGAAAATGTTACATGAACAACACCGATATAAGGGGATAGAGATTTTGATGGAATCAGTTTCATATAACAAAAATAATAATAATCAGATATACCAGATATGCGCATATGAGGTTCACACGGATACCTGTGATATATTTATGGTGGTACACACCATCTATATTGAAATACGAAGGTCCCAAGTGAAGAATAATAACTAGATATATAAAATAATAATAATAATAAATCAGTTCGTAATGCTAGGCTTATCTGTAGGATCCTTGGGGCTCCACCCAAGAAAAGAAATCCAACGAAGATACTCGAAGAAGCTTAAGTACTCTAATCACTCGGTGGTATAACTCCAAAATGATGTTCAGTTTTGTTAACTAACGTCCTTGGTCACGTAAATGGTTAATAGTCAGCATCCAATCTCAACAGACATCTCATCATACGAATAAGTTTCACCAGGTACATAGGCGACAAGGAAAATCATTGATGGTAACCAAAAAGGGGTGCACGAAAACCCTCTGGATGAGGGTTTGCATCACCTCAATTAAAAATCTTGTAATGGATGCTTCGTTACTGATCGGCAAAATTTATGAATTTCAATCGGTTGAAAATAAATCCTTCCTAGGAAGATAGTTCCTTCTCCAAACAACAGCAAAATCGGTATTCACCAACAAGAGAACTGAATAATCAGATTCGCAGAATCATATCCCACTATGTGGCTGAAAATCATTTCAGAGAAATTCGCGTGACTGTTCAACCAACTGAAAACACAATGGCCGAAATTCAACTGCCCATCTACAATATTCCTATTTTCGTACCACTACGAAATCCATCGATCGAAAACCTATTCAGAAAAACAATATATCGATGAATATTTTGAATTCGAACGATCGATAAGTGAATGCATATGCCATCTATGGCCCACGGCCTCCAAATAGCGAATTAGTTCCCTATGATAAGAAGTAGATCACTCATAAACTGAAGACAGTTCTCAGAATATCCAACAGGTTGTTCTCGGAACCCTTATTGTTTTGTTGAATTAATTACGAGGAAGAGGTCTGACAGAACGAAACGGAGTATTATAAAATAAAAAATGAATCGATTATAATGAGTTCAGCTATATTGTTGTAACGAGACATTGAACCGTTACAATACCTCTTCCCCATATTTTTATCATTCGCTTGAGAGAATCGGTTACAACACTGACTTATACCGCCCCGAATCCCTTTCTCCACAAACAAAATCATGTCAACATCCTTGATAATCTCCAACTTTCACTTTGTGTACTTTAACATGCATGACCACGAATAGCCAGGCATGGTATAGTACCGAGCGGGTTCGAGTCCATAAGTGTCATAACCCAATTGTCAGAAATTTTCAAAGACAACACATATCATTAATAAATCTGTTTTCATGTATAAGTCGGAGTAGTCGCCCAGTGTCGCCAAATCGAACGATTGCCACAACTTCTGGGCATGTTGGTATTCATGCTCGGAGATGTCACAATCTTTCAGCTGATTGTGGAATTTATCGATATCTGGCAACGCTGTCATCTCGAGTTTCTCGATGGAATCCACGAAGTCGTAGGGAAATACCCCTTTGCACGTGATTAATGAAAATTGTTCATTGTTTAAATTTAGAAATTCGCGCTTTGTATTACAGAGATCTTCCACTCTGAGCGTGCGCACCAACTCATCCAGGATTGCGCCCATGAATCGAAAAAAATCAATGAAACGGAATTTAATGTATGTCTGTTCGTCGTATTGTGTGAAAAATATATATTTCTCTTTGTTTATCGGAAGAAGACTCACACTGCCTCGTTTCGCGATATTTCGAATAATGAAATGGTTATCATAGCCGCTGAGATTATGGAAAACAATAGGAACCACAAATGATTTTTTATAGTCGAGATTACATAAGTTTTGATGTGCCCATCCTCTGAATGCACCGGTGGAATGGTTATGTTTCGGCTACAATAATTTGATCTTTTCGGAAAGGTTTCTCGCAAAGTTGAATCTGACTGACATACATAGGGATGATTTTTTAAATTTTTCCCTTCACGAATTGGGCTATGGCTTTCAATTGTTCCGCGAACCATTCGATCGAATCCAAACCTCGATGGCTATCGTAATATGATAGAGTGTCATAATAATTGCATTTGAAACATCAGCCTGCGCTATAGGGAATGTGTTTTTGGTATTTCGCCGTTTTGGACTTGATTTCATCATCAGTGAACGGTTCCAAAATCGATTCAAAATCAGCATATATCACAAATGGAAGCATTTTTTTGTGTACAAAGTCCTTGAACTCGACATGGTCATATTTCGGAAAGAAAGTTTTGTTTTGATTGTCTTTTTCACAATCAACAGTATGATTGTCTAATTTCTCCTGACTCCAGAAATAATCTAAAACATCTATCACAAATGTAATTTTTATGTTCGTGTCAACTGATTTGTGATCTAACCAATCGAGAAAGAACTTTGATCCAGCAATAATGGAATTTAATGTCTGTCTGTACGTCGATTTCGTCAATTTCCGGCGGTGCCTCGTAATCATTCAATTTAAGCGAATATTCATTTTGAATCATGAGTAGGTTGACATGTCGAGCCAATTTTTTTTCTGTAAGTCTTGTTGGTACAGTTGCGAAAAATGTATGTCCGTCATCGTCATTGTTTTCCGCTGATGATTTACCAACTCCAAAACATAAACATTCACCGAAATACCGTTGTTTTTCGAATTTTGAAATTTGGCTGAGAGTTATGGGAAATTCCAACCCCTCCATATTCAGTACGGTTGACCAATGAGGGTATTTTGATGTACGCTGTGCATGTTTTCCAACAGGATACAGAGCGGCACGACTGCCCATCCGAAACAATTGTTGTCGTTGGTATTCCGCACGTTAATACAAGCCATTTTTGTAGCAATGGTTTGTGGAAGTTTGATGAAAGATGAACCCCCTTTGCCCAAACCTGATTGATTGATATTCACTTCTAAATTTACGATTTTTTGTAATGCTCACCCGCTTTCTTTCCCACAGAATTCCTCCAATTCATTACCCAATTCATCTACAACAAATTCCTGGAACCACCCCTGTAAATCTGTTCCCCTATCAATCACTCGGTTTTTAGTATTGGGGTATTTTAAATCAAGTTTTTTCTCATCCAAGCCCATTTTGACGAATTCCCTGCAAAAACAAGTATTAACCTTCAGCATGGGGAATTTTTTCAAGATGTTACTGATTCTTCGTTTAAAAAGGCTGAAGGCGTCTAAAAGTTCAATGGTATCTTTATGTGTCAAATTTATGATTACCCCTGTACAAACTTTTGCCCGGAACGTAGACTCCAAATCTTCCCAAACAACTCGGCTTCTTGGATTTTTTGTGACAGCCAACCCCTGACCCTCCAGCCCTAAATTTTTTATGAAATTACATGTTTTTAAATGCCCCAAATCTGTTTCCAATTTTCTCAATATTCCAATGGAACTGTTGGCAGCAATTTTGATGCCCTTTGTACAAAGTCGGATACTATAAGTTAAATGTTTTAGCCATGATTCGCGTTCCATTGGACTGGACTTTTGTTCGAGAAGTTTTTGAGCCTCCCTGTATTTAATAATCATCTCATCGCTGAGAGCGGCAATTTGTTCAGAATTCATGATTATTCAAGAAACGATAAAAATGAATGCTTTTTCACTAACAAAATACAGATATATATTTTTTTCTCTCTCTCTCACCTTGATTTAATGAAATCGAATACAGCCGTCCCAGTTATCGCCGTCGTCGTTGTGGTGGATGGCCTTAATTTCTGTTGATGCTGATGATGGATGGACTTAGTTGTGGATGAATTCAAAGACAGGTCGTCGTGGATGGTTTTATGATCATTGAATAGTTTCGAGGTTTGGACTCGTCGATTTTCGGTTGTGACACCTCGATAACCCTCTGTGGTAGGAAGACTGATTTGGTTTCCAAATCGGCCACTATTGTGTCCCCGTACTCCGTTTTAACCACTCCTAATTTCTCGATTAGCATAGGCTTGTTTAGCGGCAATGTTGATAGAGCTACGGTTTCTCTGTAGGTACTGCTCGCAACAGCGTTTATTTCTGCAAGATTCATCTATAATAAATAAACAATCCCTTTAAATGTTTTGAAGAAAAACAATCCCTCCCCGTGAACAAATAGAAAAAATTACCCCCCCCTCGATATATGAAGAAATGTTTAAAACAAAAAAAACTCAAAGTGTCCTTTTGGCATACAAAAAAAAAGTTTCGAAAAAAAACAGATTTTTGAAAAAAAAATAAAATAATAAAATAAAAACCTACGATTTTTAGATGTTTGGTTTGGTAGATGCACAAACACACAAACTCAGAGAGCGAGAGAGAGCACTGAACAGAACGATGTTTACAGTTCAGAGGACAGATGATGAATGAAGCTGACGGTGGGGATCGGTCACGTACATCAATTCTCTACTGCGCAATTTGAAAACAACCAACTCGACACAATCCTCAGACCTGGCTTGGCTGATGCAATAATTTGACCCTGAATATACAAGAGGTTTATATGGATCGAACGATCTAATTCTCAGAATTGCGTCTTTATTATTTCTAAGAATTGCTTGTTTACTGCGAATTCTCACAGATCGGGATGAACACCTGCAACCTCATATCAGTTAATGTAAACAAACTCTTTCAAAGGATGTCACCGATATCTGGTCGCTCAAATAAACAACTGATAACGAAAGTGCTGACGTAGATAACGGCTGCAGTTCAGATTCCTGCAACGACTTGTTGGTTTAGTCATGGCCGCCGCATCATCACTCATAAACACTGCTGACTCCTCCCACTTCCCAAAATGGCCGCCGCCATTCATTCACTTCGACCGACTAATGCCGTTGACGAATGCAG
This sequence comes from Gonioctena quinquepunctata, assembly GCA_018342105.1. Classification (NCBI taxonomy): domain Eukaryota; kingdom Metazoa; phylum Arthropoda; class Insecta; order Coleoptera; family Chrysomelidae; genus Gonioctena; species Gonioctena quinquepunctata. The sequence goes on along the minus strand of JAFIRS010002828.1, from coordinate 158,929 downwards.
CTATTGGTTGACACACCCACTCCCATTTCAATATGGCTGCTGCTGCTGCTCGGCTATTGGATAGCGGCCGGCGGCTTTTACCACTCCCACGACCTATCACAGCTCTCCCCACCCCCACTCTCAATCACACACTTTCATCCACAACATGGCTGCCACCATTGCGACCAATCACAGACCACTCCCCTCAGCCTTTTTCACTACCCTCAACCACCCCCACTCTCTCATAAACCTACAACCGCCATTTTTCCCCAAAACCTTCCCACAACGAACCCCGCCCATGACCACCGACGAACATGGCGATGATCTCAACTCATTGGGTTTAGCACCGGAGCTCTGAGGTCAAAGTGGGCCAGAACCGCCATAGCCTATCACTGATATATATATATATATATATATATATATATATATATATATATCAAATAACGAGATTTCTAATGTGGAAAATGAACTATCTACTATTAAAGAACATGCAATAGAAGGACTATGCCGATTTTAACCCACTACTCCATGATTAAGCCGCTGGTTTCACTGGTGGCGCCAATGTCCGGGTCGGCGGCCATTGTGGGTGGGGTCATGGGAGTGGAGGGCGGGTCTGGCATGCTATTGGTGGGATACGGGATGTGCGTGTGGAGGTGGAGTTAAGTGCTATTGGTTGGATGGAGGTGGAAATAAGTGCGTTGGGTAGGCATGCTGGGTGCAGACGGCCATGTTGGATGGTGGAGGTTGGTGGCTGGTCTGGCATGCTAGATGCAGACGGCCGGATGAGAGAGGTTGGGGGCTGGTCTGGCAGGTGGATGCTGACGGCCATGTTGGTCTACATGATTTCTACGGCATTTCTACGGTATTTCTACGGATTCCTACCGATAAATCATTTCTACGGCATTTCTATGGTCTACCGCATTTCTACCGCATTTCTACGGCATTTCTACGGTCTACGGCATTCCTACGGGCATGACATTTCTACAGCATTTCTACGGTGTTTCTACGGATTAACATGGATTTTCGTGAAACATGAATCATTGAGGTGAGGAAATATATAGTCGTGCTGATTGAATATATTAAAAAAATGGACATACATTCCAAATTAAGATATTAGACTGGCAAAAAATGGTTGGTTTTCATTTCTTCTGTATGTGACTTCTTTGGGTCTAGTATAGGCTGGTAATTCCTCAAGAGGGTGAAATCCGCAGGAATAAATAAATGACTCGACATCTTTTGCTTCACATCTCCCGATGCAACAATCAATGGAGTCCTTTTGAACGATGATCCTTTATATTTCAGTGATTCGAGTTAACAGGAAACGGCATCCGGAGATAATTTTCGAGAAGAAGTCGTTTCCAGTTGGTTATTATTTTTCCTTGGGGAAGAATGCTCAGTTGATTATTCGTTCTAATTCAGCCAGTCAACAGCAGCCGATATCTGGTGAGAAATTATCGACAGGAAGTCGTTCCCGGTTGATTATTATTCACACATAAAGTCGTTTCCGCTAACTGGTGATGAGAATGCGTCAGTGATGATTAATTGTTCTGATTCGAGCTAGACAACAGAAAACGCTGTCGTCGTTTCCGCTGGCTGATGATGAGAAAGCAATGAGTCAGACAAATGAAAATGATATCAATGACATCATAGTTTTGATTGTAAATTTTCAAACTATTTTTCTACTAGGCTGGGTGTGGCCCAATGGAAACTGATCATCAAAAGTAAGGTTATGTCATAAAAACACATTTTTTATTTTAACATTCATTCAAATTATTCAAATCGTCATTCATGGATATTTTTCCGATGCTTTTCATCCAGAATAGAATAGTATTCTTCAATACGTCTCTTGAAGCGACATCGATCAATGGCAAAATACTCCCAAAATTCTCTTCGTGATTTGTTGTAGGCGAATGTCCAAGTGAACATGTAATGGATGTTCTTTCCCTCTCGAAAACTGACTATTTCCATTGTATCTTTTTCAACTTGTATAGATATTTGATGCAAAATTTGGAAATCTGCACCAGTGACACACTCGTAATGAAGTAAATCAATCTGGCCAAAGTTCTCCAAGCAAAAGGTGGTGGGGTGAGGATGGTCGCCGTCGCTCTTCTCCAATTCGAATCACCAAAAGTTCGATCGTGAAAAACAAGTCTCAACTTGTAGAAATTTGACTATTCCGGTATTTCAGCACTCAAAACAGGTAAATGTCCTCCATTGACTTGGGATGGAATCATTTTTATCCAGTTTGAAGGCCATGTTTCGTTTCTATACCCAGTGATATTATCGAAAGTAATGGAAACTTCTCTCACATCATATGGAATTGATATACAGAGTCTTTGAAAAAACAGCTGTCGATATAATGTAACTTGATGTTAGCACAAAATCACATAAAACAACAAAAATTTTTTTTTTTTAATTTCGAAAAAATTCCCGCCATGATCAGAAGAGAACTGAATGAAATCAATGCAAACTCTCGGATAAAATACACACATATACAATTCATTTTTTCATTTCAAAGGTATAGGTACAATTCTACGTGAAGGTATACTATTGGAATTACATCTTTTTGGATTAAAGAATACAGCTTTCCATGCAGCCATCACGTCTACAGTCTCTGAGTCACCCATTTCCATATTGCGAAACAATGTTTCAAACTGCAGCTGATATTCTTGCCCTTGTGATTCATGCAGAGCGATCCTCCATTCGAAAAATCTCGTGGTGGGGTGTTGTTCTGGAATTTCTCGATATTGATTAGGTGTGGCGGCACAGCACCAAGTTGAATAATTCTGCAGAATGTTCACTTTTTGGTGTCCTTTCACATAAATAATATCGACATTTTCGAGCAGCTTCCAGATGTCATCTAAACCAGCGTAATCGACATATCCATCGGAATATCTCAAACCATAGATGTTCTGCTCCTCATATCTGACTTGTTCCTTATCGGCAGCGGAAAGCGAGTCGAATGGCTTCGGAGGTGAAAATGATTCGTTTTCTTTCCATCACAAATAGTTATTTCTCTGGGGTAAAACTCACGAGTCAAAGTTAATCCTTGAATATCCACTGCAACGATCTTCATCTTTCAGCGTCTCTTGTACAACTAAGATACATGTCGTACAATCTCACTCAGTGGCAAGTGTTCCATTACGCAGTCGTGAATATTGACGCAATAGGCTCTTGTGTTGGCGGGAATTCCATTTTTATTTTCGATATCGAGTTTTACATCCACTGTGGATGACTTAGGGAATTCCGATCTTCTCGAGCAGTATATGACGAAAACAGCTCGATTTTTGGATGTCATGTAATCGAGTAGAGGTTGTTTTTTCATCCCCGTGTAACTGGGATAGGAGTCAATGTATGCAGTCTGAGCTTCTACGGAATATTTTTTTCCAAAATCCAATCGCATGGATTCATGTGGATATATATCACTATTCAAAGTCAATCTCATGTCAATCAAATCGATATTATCGAAGTATGTGGGATCTCTCCTTGCATTATCCACACGATTCGTTTGGAATACTGTTATGATGTATCGACGACTCTCCACAGTCCAGCAAGTTTTGGTTGATCCTTCTGTTATTGCCGGAAGTTCGTGCAACTTCCATTTTCTAAATGGAATCACCATAGACAAATCTTACTTGATAGATTGCAATGAATTCAGACTCATTTCATCATTGGGGAAAATATGCTTAACCTTCAATTCGATATTATTGATTTTCAATTGGGCTTTTGTCTGGTCAGCTGCATTCGCAGCATCTTGTATCATCATGCAGTTGATGTCATTAAGAGATTTGACCAATCGCAGAGATTGCGTTCCACACGTAGCAAGTGTATAGTCATTGGCAAAATAGTAAAAAGATGTTTCAGCGGCACGTGACAAGTGAATAATTCATCACCATCGTTTCGTAGGGATTCATCAGGGTAGTTATATCGGGCGGCGCAAAGATGACTCGTATCGTCTGCAGTATAGCATAAAGATCGTACGAAATGTGGTCGAAAAAGAATGCTGGTGACTGATCCACCTCCAGAAGTTTTCATCAAAGTCCCTTTGATGGTGATGACGGCATCATACATGACTAACCATTCTTTCCTCTGCTGAATAGATATTCTGATTATATCATTATTTCCGAATTATTCAACATACGGATAATGGGTGCGAGTTTTCAAGCGTTGAATGGATTCATCGAATTTTGGACGTCTGTACACGTCGAATACACCTTTTGGCAGCGACATGATAACTCAATGATTCCAGAAACTTTTTATTCGCAGGAGAGAGCACAAGTATTCTGCGTGATCATCTCTCTACTACTGGACTCACAGCCGCATCGTCATCTTCATAATCGAATGTCAGACACATCTCAGAGTTTCTTCAATACTAATCTGATGATATTCTGTTCACCTCAGAAATTCACAGGATTGAAGTATTGATCTCATATGTTTAGGATCATGTTACCAATGTCACCTTTGGCAGTTATAGGTAGGTAAATCAAATTCAGTCGCACCTCGTCAATGTCGCATCCAGGGTTATCCTTAGGTGCGAAATCGTATTAAAAGTAAGGTAATGTCATGAAAACACATTTTTTATTTTACTATCTATTCAAATTATTTGAATCGTGATTCATTAATATTTTTCCGATACTTTTCATCCAGAATAGGTGTGATTATTTTCTTGGGTTCTCCAATACGTCTCTTGAAGCGACATCGCTCAATAGCAAAATACTCCCAAAATTTTCTTCGTGATTTGTTGTAGGCGAATGTCCAAGTGAACATGTAATGGATGTTGTTTTCCTCTCGAAAACTGACATTTTTCATTGTATCTTTTTCAACTTGTATAGATATTTGATGCAAAATTTGGAAATCTTCATCAGTGACACACTCATAATGAAGTCAATCAATCTAGCCAAAGTTCTTCAAGCACGAGGTGGTGGGGTGGGGATGATCGCCGTCGCTCTTCTCCAATTCGAATAATCGAAAGTTCGATCGTGAAAAACAAGTCCCAACTTGGAGAAATTTGATTTTTCCGGTATTTCAGCACTCAAAAAAGGTAAATGTCCTCCATTGACTTGGGATGAAATCATTTTCATCCAGTTTGAAGGCCATGTTCCGTTTCTATACCCAGTGATATCATCGAAAGTAATGAAAACTTATCTCACATCATATGGAGAATTGATAAACAGAGTATTTGAAATAACAACTGTCAATGTAATGTAATTCGATGTTAGCACTGTCATGATCCGAAGAGAACTGAATGAAATTAATGCAAATTCTCGAATAAAACGCACACATATACAATTAATTTTTTAATTTCAAAGGTATAGGTACAATTCTACGTGAAGGTATACTATTGGAATTACATCTTTTTGGATTGAAGTCTTGATCTAATATGTTTACGGTGATGTTACCAATGTCACCATTGGCAGTTACAGGTGGGTAAATTCAGTGGCACCTCGTCAATGACGTATCCAGGGCTATCCTCAGGTGCGAATTCATATATTGTGTGAGAGGGTCGACCGTTGAAGTAAGCTCCGGCTGTTATGTTGCAATCAGGGTGAATTGTTCAGACTTTAACAATTTTGACTGGGAGATCGGATTTATGAATTATTTCAGGTTTCAAAAATCTCGGAGAGAAACCCAATAATCGTCCAATACAGTCTTCAGGTCGAAAATCTATTGCATGTGTTCTGCTGTATATTTCACACTGTAGAGTATTGAGATTCGCTTCCAGTGAAAATTCTATATCATCCTCCTCCACAGATTTTTTCTTGATGTCTCTCGGTTCATCGATATATTTCGAAAGAAATGAAGCAATGTCGTTTATATCATAGGATCCGGTGCGGTTGCAGATTATCTCCCTATAATTCTCGTCAGCGTTCATGAAATAATAGAATTTTCTATTGTCTTCCTCCACATTCGGTTTACTATTCTACGAGTGAAATCCAATCAAAGCCAAGCCGTAGTCAGATTCAGGGTCCAATGAAATTGGATTACAAAAATCACTGGAGGCCGTAGCAGTATAACTTATCAGTGTGACTATCTGAGACATGACTGAGATACTCATCGATTGTGTGCGGTGTAAGAGAGAAATTTCAACCACAAATGACCGCAATTGTATTGATTGAAGTTCTGACAACGATCGTTGTTATAGAATATTTCAACGTTTTCCAGGTATTGAACCAATTCCGCAGGAGGTTCCAAATTTCCAAAACTATCAAATTATTCCACATTGTTTGCAATTTTTCGGTGAGCTACCCAATGTGTTCCCTTGTTTCTTCGAAGATCCGAATTCTCTGAACATAGGCGTAGAACGTGGTAATTGATCGCGCATATGAACCCCTTCAAAATGGGGAATTTCCAAACGCTTTGCATATTCGATCAACTCAAATCATACAACGATCTATTGGGTAGCTTCAATGGGAGTTTTTTCGAATGAAAAGTCCATACCCTCGAGCACTTTTCCACAAAAATAGACCGTATCCTTGCTTTCCGATGCTTTCCATCTGTTTGTTGTGACGATGATCTTCTTCGAGTTCCTTGGTGGTATTTTCAGAGTCGATGACTGTCTTGGCGACGGCACTAGCTCCACCAGCCAATGAACTCAGTGCTGCGAGAGCTGCGAATATCGGATTCTTTTTCGAATGGTATTATTCTGGGTACTCGATTCTTTTTTCGTCCACACCACTTCTTGATGTGACTGCGAACTGCACGCAAAGCCACAATTGACGCCTTGTGCAAACCCTTCAGACTCCCATCTTTCAACTGATCGGGTTTCAGAGTCTTCCGCAGAGATTTGGAAATTTCACTCAAAATGTCTCTTTTGAATGAAGGGGATTTTTGCACGCCCATTCCCAGCTTACGTTTGGTCTTCATTGTTGTCGTGACGAATCAAGAGGGTGCCTTTTCATCAAGACTAGCGTCTTTCGATTTGAATCGCTCTGCTCTCCAATTCCAAATCAGCTTCATAACGATCTTCCACAGACTTGTTTTCAGAGTAAGCAATATCGTAAAGACGACAAGTGGAATCCAAACCATTGATGCCCTTCTGACCGAGTGCAAGTCGTCCTTGTAAACGAGTACCGGGTCCACGGTACTGATATCCAGGTAAGTGCAACTCGACCGGTAATTTATTGATCAGAGAGTTTACGATACCACCACCTTCTTGTTTGAAGGTTAGCATGATACTGAGCATATCAAGATTGTCAGTTGTATTTCTTCTGTCGGAGATGAGAGACTCATCTCAATATGAGGGTCGTTCAACAAAAAACGTCCCTTCCGATAGAAAATTTGGATTTCGTCAGGAGGAGGGTCACTTGGTCGCAGTGGACTTTGGACCCTGGGTCAATTCTATTGTGAGATAGGTGCGTGCGTCGCTGAAACAGTGGCGCGTGGCATGGGTGAGCGGGTGAGTGTTGGCCAGTGGCTGTGACCCAGGGGTAAAATTGGGGGATGGCCCACCAGGGAACGTGTTCCATGACGTAATCCTGGCGGAGATGGTAGACGTCAAAGGTCAAAATGACGACGGCAGACTTCAAGACACCGTCGGATCGCTTCCACCAAAGACCCATAGCCAGAACCTCCTTCAAAGATACGGTTGGCGGTGACGGGATGGGCCTTGGTCCAGGACGGGATGGCCCGCAGACGGTGGTAGAGGTTTGGTGACGGATTCGGGGTTGGTCCAGCTAGTGGGGTGCAAACGGCAATATTTGGGTTGAGTTGGGTTGAGTTGGGTTGAGTTGGGTTGAGTTGGGTTGAGTTGGGTTGAGTTGGGTTGAATTGGGTTGAGTTGGTCAACCATGACGTTGACCCAAGAGAAGATGTGGGGATTGGACCGTGGCTTTGGCTCGTGGGAAATTTGGGGTTGACCCGTGGCGTTGGCTCGTGGAGAAAAGAGTTGGATCAGGCAACCATTGGCCCACCGTGGCTTTGGCCCGTAAGAAAATTCGGGGGTTGATCCTGTCAGTGGGGTGCGGATGCAAGGTCCTTGAATTTGGGGATTACCCTGCGAGTGGGGTACAGGGTTGGCTTCACCAGTGGGGTGCGAATGCGAGGGTTGGGGCCTGAAATTTGGGGGTTGGTCCACCTCGTTGTGTTCGTTTTGGACAAGAGAGAGAGAAAGAAGAGTGTGCAGAGCGTAAAGATATACAGGGTGTCCCATTGACAGCGAAGAGAAAAAAACATGACCGTCTGTCATTGAAGAAAAAACATGGCCACCTGTCATCGAAAAAAACATAGCCGCCCGTCATCGAAAAAAACATAGCCGCTTTGTGAAAAAAAAAACATGGCCGCTTTGTAAGAAAAAAACATGGCCGCCTGTCATAGTGAGAAAAAAACATGGCCACCTGTCATTGGAGAGAAAAGAAGACTGTCTGCTGGAAGAACAAAAACATAAACGCCTCTCATGGGAGAGAAAAAAATATGATTGACGGCCATTGGAAAGAAAAAAACATATCAAATATACAGAGTGAATCAAATTACCATGGAATACATGAATTCATATACATTTTGTATACAGGGTGTACCAAAGAAGTGAACGTTCCCAATTCAGCTGATTTTCCACGAGGCAATGTGAATCGATGTACTTGAGCCATTTTGGCACTTGAAAATCGATATAAAAATTAAAAAAATCAGTTTTCGTCCTATTATAGCAAGTGGAGTGTCAAATGAAGAGAGAACACCCATTGAGTCTAAATTCAACAAGCTCCACCCTCCAACTTTATCGTAGAACAATAAATTGCAATTTGAATGCCTCAAATGACTTGAAATAACAAAACCAATACTCAATTCATATTGGCCGCATCGAGAAGAGTCCAGATTGATCAAAAACAAGAAATGTTAAAATTGAGGTTTCGAACCCGCGACCGCCAGATCTCCAAAATTCGATTTCGATAATTTTGGTATTATTGGATTCGTATCGATGTCAAGATGCACAATTGAGCATTTTCCGGTGTCAAAAAGGCAGTAGGGGCTAACTTCATTATTATTGGGAGCACAACCTCGTGCGCATACTCTGAGAAGTGGAAATTCAATGTTCTATACGTATTATTGATCCGTTTCGATGTACTCGCGTCAAAACGTTGGGAAGCAGCATAGAAGTACTCTAGAAGCAATGTTAATTAAACTTTGATCAGATCTACAAGTTATATAGTTATCGAAATATAAAACTTGCTGGACTGATATATCATCATAGATTCAGAGTTCAGGGAAGTGGGTGATTTTAGCAGCGGATTTTCTGTTGAGTTCACAGCGACATTGAAACAATCAACTTTTGAAAGAATTTGAAAAATAATTGAACACTTGGCGGGATAGTCCCTATGAAAAATGGTAGAGTGTATGCAGTATTGAAAAAAAAAGAGACACCACACATTAAGATAATCCACTTTTGAAGTGAAAAAAAAGAACACAAGGGAGAATAAAGCACTGAAGAATAATAAAATGTACTTACTTTCCTGATAGATGAAGCCTGGAACGGAAAAGTTTTGATGAATAGCACGAGTACTGGTAGTCGAAATGAGAGAACCGATAGTTGGTCGGAGCGCTGATAAATAACTGACGCGTTTGCTATTTGAAACGTATTTCCCTCCCAACCGTCATGCATACGTGTGACCGAGCGTTATCAATATGGCCGGAAGCTATTTCCTGTTTTCGATGATAATGAAAGTTATTATAAACAATGGGGAATCTGCACTTTTTGATAAGAAGTGTTATTTCCGGTATTCACTGCCATATTGAATGAAAGTCTGGATATATTAGAATTTGATTCAACTCAGAAAAAATGAATTTTGTTCAGCCGCACATCGCTGTATCTCTTTCAATGACGAATTCAGCTTCCTGGGCCTTTTCGACATTGGAAAATGTATTCTAACCCACAACTCCATGATTCAGCCGCTGGTGTCACTGGGGGCGCTAGTGTCCGGGTCGGCGGCCATTGTGGGTGACGTGTTATTGGTCAGTGGGGTGGAGACGGCCATATTGGAGGTGGAGCGTAGGGTAGGCACGCTATTGGTGGGTGCAGACGGCCATATTTGGGTTAGGTTGAGTTGAGTTGGGTTGGTCTGACATGCTATTGATTGCAGACCGTGGTAGGATGGGATACATGCAAACTTTTCACATTCATGATCTCCAGTCGAAGTTGTCTTGATAGAGTACTCGCACCCTTTTGTATCTCACCCCATAACGAAGTTAGTTCCTAGTGCCCTTTTGTCATCGGAAAATACGTAATTATGATTCTTGGCACCGAGAAGAATCCATTGACACCAAAATTTCCCTTATCGCATCGAAATCAGTGGTCACTTCCGGTTTATGAGATTTTGATGGATTTGGACTCTGTTTGATGTGGCCTATCCAAATCGAGTATTAGTTTTCTTCTATCTCTATTTTTACAGACCGGAAGTGCTTCTTTTTCGATGATTCGGATAGAGCCGAAACGTCGACATTTATGTTTTAACTCGACGACAAGTGACATTCATGTTGAATTTAACCAATAGCATGCCTACCCAACCTCCGCACCCACATCCAACATGACCGTCTGCATTCAGCCCTACCCAACGCACGTCCACCTCCAACATGGCGGTCTGCACCCATCCTACTGCGGTCTGCAATCAATAGCATGTCAGACCAACCCAACTCAGGCCAACCCAACCCAAATATGGCCGTCTGCACCCACCAATAGCGTGCCTACCCTACGCTCCACCTCCAATATGGCCGTCTCCACCCCACTGACCAATAACACGTCACCCACAATGGCCGCCGACCCGGACACTAGCGCCCCCAGTGACACCAGTGGCTAAATCATGAAGTAGTGGATTAGAATACATTTTCCGATGTCGAGAAGGCTAAGGAGCTGAATTCGTCATTAAAAGAGGTACAGCGATGTGCGGCTGAACAAAATTCATTTTTTCTGAGTTGAATCAAATTCTAATATATTCAGACTTTTATTCAATATGGCAGTGAACACCGGAAATGACACTTCTCATCAGAAAGTGCAGATTTCAACTAGCAAACGCGTCAGTTATTTATCAGCGGTTCGACCAACTATCGGTGTTCTCATTCCGACTACCAGTACTCGTGCTATTCATCAGAACTTTTTCGTGCCAGGGTTCATCTATCAGGAAAGTAAGTACATTTCATTATTCTTCAGTGCTTTATTTTCCCTTGTGTATTTTTTTTTCACTTCAAAAGTGGATTATTTTAATGTGAAGTGTTTTTTTTTTCAATACTGCATACACTCTATCATTTTTCATAAGGACTATCTCGCCAAGTGTTCAATTATTTTACAAATTCTTTCAAAAGTTGATTGTTTTAATGTCGCTGTGAACTCAACAGAAAATCCGCTGCTAAAATCACCCACTTCCCTGAACTCTGAATCTATGATGACATATCAGTCTAGCAAGTTTTATATTGCGATACCTATATAACTTGTTGATCTGATCAAAGTTTAATTTTCAGGAGTACATTGCTTCTAGAGTACTCCTATGCTGCTTCACAACGTTTCGACGCGAGTACATCGAAACGGATCGATAATACGTATAGAACATTGAATTTTCACTTCTCAGAGTATCCGCACGAGGTAGTGCTCCCAATAATAACGAAGTTAGTCCCTACTGCCCTTTTGATACCGTGAAATGCTCAATTGTGCATCTTGACATCGATACGAATCCAATGATACCAAAATTATCGAAATCGAATTCTGGAGATCTGAAGGTCGCGGGTTCGAAACCTCAATTTTAACATTTCTTGTTTTTGGTTAATTTGGACTCTTCTCGATGCGACCAATACAAATCGAGTATTGCTTTCGTTATTTCAAGTCATTTAAGGCATTGAAATTGCAATTTATTGTTTTACGATGATGTTGGAGGGTGGAGCTTGATGAATTCAGACTCTATGGGTGTTCTCCTTTCATTTGACACTCCACTCGCTATGATAGGACGAAAACTGAATTTTTTATTTTTTATATCGATTTTAGAAGTCCATAATGGCTCAAGTACATCGATTCACATTGCCTCGTAGAAAATCAGCCGAATCGAGATCGTTGACTTTTTTGGTACACCCTGTATACAAAATGTATATGAATTCATGTATTTCATGGTAATTTGAGTCACTCTGTATATTTGTTATTTGTTATTTCCTTTCCAATGGCCGTCAATCATGTTTTTTTTCTCTCCCATGAGAGGCGGTTATGTTTTTTTTTCCAACAGACAGTCTTTTTTTCTCTCCAATGACAAGTGGCCATGTTTTTTCTCACTTTGACAGGCGGCCATGTTTATTCTTACAAAGCGGTTATTTTTTTTTCTCACAAAGCGGTCATGTTTTTTCCGATGACAGGTGGCCATGTTTTTTCCGATGACAGGCGGCCATGTTTTTTCTTCAATGACAGACGGCCATGTTTTTTTCTCTTCGCTGTCAATGAGACACCCTGTATATCTTTTCGCTCTGCACACTCTTCCAAATACCTTTCTCTCTCTCTTGTCCGAGAGGAACCCAACGAGGTGAGCCAACCTCCAAATTTCAGGTCCCAACCCTCGCATTCGCACCCCACTGGCAGAGCCAACACTGTACCCCACTCGCAGGGCAACTTCCAAATTTAAGGACCTTTCATCCGCACCTTACTGACAGGATCAACCCCCAAATTTTTCCACGGGCCAAAGCCACAGTGAGCCAATGGTTGCCTGACCCAACTTCTGCCTCCACGGGCCAACGCCACGAACCAACCCCAATTTTTCCAAGGGCCAACGACACTGTGGGCCATCTTCCAAATTTCCACGGTTTCCACGTTGGGGGCCGACTCAACCCAACCCAACCCAACCCAACCCAACCCAACCAATACCCAACCCATACCCAACCCAACCCAACCCAACCCAACCCAACCCAACCCAACCCAACCCAACCCAACCCAACCCAACCCAACCCAACCCAACCCAACCCAACCCAACCCAACCCAACCCAACCAACCCAACCCAACCCAACCCAACCCAACCCAACCCAACCCAACCCAACCCAACCCAACCCAACCCAACCCAACCCAACCCAACCCAACCCAACCCACCAACCACCCAACCCAACCCAACCAACCCAACCCAACCCAACCCAACCTCAACCCAACCCAACCCACCCCAGCCCAACCCAACCCAACCCAACCCAACCCAACCCACCCCAACCCAACCCACCCCAACCCAACCCAACCCAACCCAACCCAACCCAACCAACCCACTCCAACCCAACCCAACCCAACTCAACCCAACCCAACTCAAGTTAGCTCCTAGTGCCCTTTTGTCATCATAAAATACGTAATTATGATTCTTGGCACCGAGAAGAATTCATTGACACCGAAACTTCCCTTATGGCACCGAAATCAGTAGTCACTTCCGGTTTATGGGATTTTGATGGATTTGGACTCTGTGATGTGGCCTATCCGAATCGAGCATTACTTTTTTTCTATCTCTATTTTTACAGACCGGAAGTGCTTCTTTTTCGATGATTCGGATTGATCTGAAACGTCGACATTTATGTTTTAACTCGACGACAAGTGACATTCATGTTGAATTTACCCAATAACATGCTTACCCAACCTCCGCACCCACATCCAACATGATCGTCTGCATTCAGCCCTACCCAACGCACGTCCACCTCCAACATGGCGGTCTGCACCCATCCTACTGCGGTCTGCAATCAATAACATGTCAGAACAACCCAACTCAGCCCAACCCAACCCCAATATGGCCGTCTGCACCCACCAATAGCGTGCCTACCCTACGCTTCACCTCCATTATGGCCATCTCCACCCCACCGACCAATGACACGTCACCCACAATGGCCGCCGACCCGGACACTAGCGCCCCCAGTGACACCAGTGGCTAAATCATGGAGTAGTGGGTTAGAATACATTTTCCGATGTTGAAAAGGCTAAGGAGCTGAATTCGTCATCAAAAGAGATACAGAGGTGTGCGGCTGAACAAAATACATTTTTTCTAAGTTGAATCAAATTCTAATATATTTAGACTCTTATTCAATATGGCAGTGAACACCGGAAATAACACTTTTTATCAAAAAGTGCAGATTCCTCATTGTTTATAATAACTTTCATTATCATCGAAAACAGGGAATAGCTTCCGGCCATACTGATAACACTCGGTCACGTAGGCATGACGGTTGGGAGAGAAAAACGTTTCAAATGGCAAACGCGTCAGTCATTTATCAGCGCTTCAACCGACTCTCAGTGAACTCATTCCGAATACCAGTACTCGTGCTATTCATCAACACTTTTTCGTGCCTTGGAACCCAAATATTGCCGTTCGCACCATCATGCTGGATCGACCCCCCGACTTTCGGTCTCTGAAGGAAGTTCCGGCTATGGGCCAACGGTGAAAGCTATCCAACGGTGTCTTAAAGTCTGCCGTCGTCATTTTGACCTTTGAAGTCTACCAACTCCGCTAGGATTCCTTCACGGAACACGTTCCCCGGTGGGCCAACCCCCTAATATCCCGAAGGGCCACAGACACGGACCAACACACCTATGCCACGCGCCACTGTTCCAGCGAAGTACGCACCTATCTCACAATAGAATTGACACAGGGTCCAAAGTCCACCGCGACCAAGTGACTCCACTCCTGCTCGTCAAAGTCAGTAAAAAAAGCAAACATGGTAAGCTGCTACCTGATTCATTCCGCGCCATCTTCTGTGGGCCTAGTGCCTCAGGCAAAACGTATGCCATGTGGAGCCTACTATTCAACCTGAATGGTGCTACCATTGAATGTCTACCTATTCACAAGGTCCCTATATCAACCCAAGTATCAACTACTTCAAAATGTGTTAAAGAAAGTGCAAGGAATCGGCTATTTCCCCTTCGAACACAACGATAAAATAATCAAACCGTCCGAAGCAAATGAAATTCAATTTTTATATTTGATGATGTGGCATGTGATGAACAGGATAAAATCCGAGAATATAACGCTTTGTGTCGGCACAAGTCGATCGATGCTGCATACCTGTGTCGAACGTATTCGAGAATACCCAAGCAATTGATACGAGACAATTGCAATATGATTGTGTTATTCAAGCAGGATGAACTCAACATGAAGCACATATTCGATTAGCACGTTTCTCCTGACTTCTCATATAAAGAATTCATAAAAATCTGTTCGAAATGTTGGAATGAGAAATTCTGAACGTTAGTTATTATCAAAAATTTCGATTTGAAAAATGACAGATACCGTATGGGATTCGATATATATATATATATATATATATTTCCCGACTCATCCACCAATGGAGTAGTATAGTGCATACAATGCCGTCAACAACACATGTAAACCAGGGTATTGCTGATGCCGAGATGATGCTGCAAATCAATCGATTATCCAAAGCTGTTCGAAAAAAATATTTGGCATTGAAATTGGAAAAATCTGAAGATGATGAGACGATACGAAAATTATTCAAACCCATCTCCAAGCCATTGAAACGTATTGCATCATCCTTACCTAAGATGACAACATCATGCTCACCTCATATGACAATTGCACCACCTTTGGTGAAACAACCCCTTCCTGAGATCAAAACTGATGAGAGCTCTTCCGAAGACGAGCACGATGAAGAAAGTGATGTCGAACGGAATTATCCTCAAATAGCATTGAAGTACATACAGGAAATACTGAATAAATCTCTAGATATGGACCTAAATGTGACTCGTCTGACCAGTTGAAACTAGGTAAATACAATTCTAATGAAAGACAAAGGAACCGGAGACATAAAAGTGAGTGAGAAATCCTTCAGAGGAAGTGAAGGTTTATATAGTCTCATCTTTCATCAAGATCCTGACCACAATGAAAAGTCTGATCTACCTCAGTATGAGCAAATTTTGTGAATGACAGAAGTGTACAAAGACAAAGAGAACAGATTGAGTTCATCAAATATACACAAATTATTAAAAAAAAAATTTTTGAAGAAACGTACTCAGTCTGACGGGAGTTTTGCAGTGAGGAATTCAACTACAACGAGTAAAGGCGGAAAGGGCTATGTACTGACGTACAACTCCAAACCTGTTGAGTATGTTCAGGCTGATTCAAAAGTACTTTTGACAAACCCCGGGAGGTGATTCCTCACAATATTCTGATATGAATTGTCCAAATGAATATATGTCCGGAAACGCTTCGTTCCCAAGATACAGGGTGTTAAAATTTTATTTTTATTTTAGTTTTTTTTTAATAACTTTCGAAATACTGACCTTAATTGAACGAAAATTGGTATTAGAGGGTTTTTTGAGGTGTCAAATTCAAACCTGATGTTATTATTGCTCTTACTCGTAGAGGGCGCCACCTACGCGTCTTTTCATTTTTTGAAGAATCATAACTTTTCTGAGCAAACTTCTAGCACATTTTTCGGTGGAAAAATCAATGCCTCCATCATACCTACGTAAAAAAGCTACCCTTGTTACAAGTCGCTATAAGCAACTGTTTTATAGATATTTGGACTTGAAAATTTCAAGTCGATTATTTGATAATCGATGCGTGTTGAAGTTATTACCATTATTTTGCATTTATCACAAGAATGCTTAGGAAATGAATTTGACGTTTAAGAAAGTAGTTTAGTTTTTGTGTAGGGGGCTCCACCTATTCTATTTATTTTAACTTGTTTGAAATAATAATTTTTGTATCAGGGGTGCAAAATCTGTATTTGTTTTAATAAAATTTGTAAGAAATATCAACATTTTGTTTCAGGAAATTTCGAATATGTGGAATAGAATAAAGGAAACCAAATTGTATTCAAATAAATTGTTCAAAGTGTCCACCTTCAGCGAAGATACAGGCATTCAGTCTTCTAGTCATCGAATCTCGTATCCGCTAAAAAATTATTGGTGTGTTTCTTATTGTTTCACCGGCGTCTACTATTTGGTTTCTAAAATCTTCCTAGTCCGCTTCTGGAGTTTTATAAACCAGTGACTTCAAATGTCACCAAAAATAAGAATCTAGCAGGTTCAGATCTGGGTACCTTGGTGCCCACACCTGGTTAGGTTCTTCTACACCCCTACCGATCCATCGATTTGGATAGACAGTGTTAAGGAATTCCTTGATTACAATGCTAGAATGGGCCGGAGCCCCATTATGCATGAATCACATGCAAATACGAATTTCTTATGGTACATTCTGAAGTAGTCCCGGCAATTCATTTTCTAAAAAGTCCCTGTCAGTTGTGCCATTCAGTCGGAACGGAAGGAAGAAAGGACCTATCAAGTAATTATCAATTATTGCCGCCCATACATTTACAGAAAATCGATAATGAGAATGTCTTTCACTAACTGCGTGTGAATTTTCCAGAGCCCAAACATGGTTGTTATGTAAGTTTGTAATAGCATTTCTGGAGAAGTTTGCCTCGTCCGTGAAGAGTACATATCTGAAAAATTGAGGATATCCAGCCAATTTTCTCAATTACCACTGACACATAGTAATGCGTTGATGAAAGTCTCGTGGCAAAAGAGCTCGTCCGTGAACAGTATATATCTTAAAAATTGAGGATCTCCAGCCAATTTTCTCAATAACCACTGACACATAGTAATGCGTTGGGGAAAGTCTCGTGGCAAAAGAGCTTGTACCATTTGAATATGGTATGGATAAAATTGTTGATAGTGGATAATTCTCCGAACTGTGGACTGAGTAGAATTGAGAGCTTCAGCAGTTACTCTTGTACTTGTTTCTGGATTCTCCTCGAGAGCGTTCAAAACAGCTTCTTCCAATTCTGGGGTTTGGACTGCTCGTGATCTTCCAATAATATCAGCTGCGCTCTCAAAGCTACCTGTTCCTACCAAACGACGGTGGAAAATGTTGGAGGAAATCGCTCCTGGTGAATACGTCTTGTTTCGCGCGCATTGCCATCCGCAAGGCCATAAACGAAACACATATCAGCTAAATGAGCATTATTGTTTAAATAATCCATTTTTTCAAAGTTAGTGTTTTGAAACTTACAGAAACTTCAACGAAACGTTTAACTGTGACATAATATGTAATTACCATAACTACTTACTTAAACGTCAAATTCATTTCCTAAGCATTCTTGTGAAAAATGCTAAGTAATGGTGATATCAAATAATCGACTTAAAATTTTCAAGTCCAAATATCTAGAAAACAGAAGCTTTAGCGACTTGTAACAGGGGGAGTTTTTTTACGTAGATATGATAGAGGAATTTATTTTTTACTGAAAAATGTGCTAGAAGTACGCTAAAAAAAGTTATGAATCTTCAAAAAAGAGATAGGTGGCATACTGAAATTGAAGGAATTGGAATAATGAATGGAATGGGATCAGAAAAGTCATCCTACAATTGTTCGCTAAGCAGAACAGACGTGACACTTTTTCAGCGAAAATTTACTGGAATCTGTTTGGCTCAAAATAAAACAGCACAAACTACATTGGTATATGTAGAATAACAATAACAATTTGGACATTTTCAATTAACCAATGATTGACCAATCACTGATAAGTTCACATGAGCATACCTATAATTCGTCCGGATCACCATTATTAATTTTTTTTCAATAAATCCATATTGCCACCAATTATCGAAATGTGATACTGAATATCGCTATCAGTTACATAGTTAACGAGAAATGCCAACACTTTGCTAAGGAATGGCTGATAAATGAGTTGATGTGTTGCCGAAACTAGGCCACAGTGGAAAGTATGGGCAATGAACTTCTCACATGGCTCTCACAACTGGATAGGAGTCAATTTGATGAGTTTTTTCGAGGATTGCAAGAAAATGATTCTGAATGCCAAACAATAACTCGTTACAACTCATTATAACTCGCCCATTCAAAAATACATGTATTGGAAAGATTGATGCCACTTTTTTTAATTAAAATTTCGTAGAAAGTGAGATATGTTGTATCTGAGGCCAACCTGAATTCAGATGAATTGATAAGAGCGGTCTGAATGTGGAAATAAAATTGGCTAATCGTTTGAATCTTCATGAATTACTTTTACTTTGGGAATATCCCGTTTCATGATGATTAGTTTCCAAAGTACCAATGGACCCGAAAGTAGAACAATATATGGAATAAAATAATTATCTGAATGGAAATACAAAGATTGATTTGTTGAAAATATAAACAGGATGTTCATAAAATCAGATGTGGAATCATCTGCGACTGAAAGATAAACTTTAGTCATTCTCAATTGAATATTGATAGAAAGATTTTTCTGTGAATTGAAAAATCCTCGATTGAAATGAAGTTATTTTTTGTGAATGTCTAACAGAAAACAACTACTCCCCCGGCTAAAGCCACGCTGGACATTGAACTTCATCTGATAGATATTCTGAGAAAGCCCTAACTCAAAAGAAAAATTCTGAAAATGAAAATTTGCATTTTCATTCAGATAGTTATTTGATTTTATATTCCAGTCTTAATTGAGAACTTATAAAGATGAATGAGGCAAAGAAGAATGTTTTCCAATAGAGAGTACTCACCAGAAATCATTCGTAACATTGACGTAGAAGGGACATCGCATTCACTTGGTCTTCAATAAATTTTTGTCGACGAAAATCTATTTCACGCTTCCACGATCATCAGGAAGACCGGAAGAAATGGGAAACACATTTTCAAGGAGCAATCTCCCTTTACAAAGATGGAAAAAGTTAGAATTATTTCTTTTGGAGAGACACTTTGAAATTCGTGTTTTCTGACATTAAAACCTATCATGGGGTATGATAGATTGATTTGTTGAAAATATAAACAGGATGTTTATAAAATCAGATGTGGAATCATCTGCGACTGAAAGATAAACTTTAGTCACTATCTTCCATCGTCAAGATAACCTCTTGGGGGGTATTCATGTTGAAAAGGAAAACATTCTCAATTGAATATTGATAGAAAGATTTTTCTGTGAATTGAAAAATCCTCGATTAAAATGAAGTTATTTTTTGTGAATGTCCAACAGAAAACAACTACTCCCCCGGCTAAAGCCACGCTGGACATTGAACTACATCTGATAGATATTCTGAGAAGGCCCTAACTCAAAGAAAATTTGAAATTGAAAATTTGCATTTTCATTCAGATAGTTATTTGATTTTATATTCCAGTCTTAATTAAGAACTTATAAAGATGAATGAGGCAAAGAAGAATGTTTTCCAATAGAGAGTACTCACCAGAAATCATTCGTAACATTGACGCAGGAGGGACATCGCATTCACTAGGTCTTCAATAAATTTTTGTCGACGAAAATCTATTTCACGCTTCCACGATCATCAGGAAGACCGAAAGAAATGGAAAACACATTTTCAAGAAGCAATCTCCCTTTGCAAAGATGAAAAAAGTTAGAATTATTTCTTTTGGGGAGACACTTTGAAATTCGTGTTTTCTGACATTGAAACCTGTCATGGGGTATGATAGATTGATTTGTTGAAAATATAAACAGGATGTTCATAAAATCAGATGTGGAATCATCTGCGACCGAAAGATAAACTTCAGTCACTATCTTCCATCGTCAAGATAACCTCTTGGGGGGTATTCATGTTGAAAAGGGAAACATTCTCAATTAAATATTGATAGAAAGATTTTTCTGTGAATTGAAAAATCCTCGATTAAAATGAAGTTATTTTTTGTGAATGTCTAACAGAAAACAACTACTCCCCCGGCTAAAGCCACGCCGGACATTGAACTACATCTTTCTATCAATATTCAATTGAGAATGTTTCCCTTTTCAACGAAAATACAAAGTTTTAATTTCAGATTTTAAGGTCCTTTCAGAATATCTATCAGATGTAGTTCAATGTACAGCGTGGCTTCAGCCGTGGAAATAGTTGTTTTCTGTTAGACATTCGCAAAAAATGAATTCGTGGATTTTTCAATTTACAGAAAAATCATTCTATTCAACTGAGAATGTTCCATTTTAAAATTCAGTGACACTTGGACTTTGATAGGAAACCATTATTTTTCAGCTTCTTATGCATATGCAAACTTCCAATTGATAGAGATATGAGCAAACCTCTTATGGATATTGAACAATTCCAAGATAATATTCATTATTGATTGTGCATATCAAGCTGGAGTTCCGAACAAGAAAGGCTGATTCTCCAAACATTACCAAAATATATGCATTCATTCAACAAACTAAATTTTCGTAATCCAAATTGAACAAAATTTGATTTATATTCAGATATTGTTTCCGTATGATTTACGATTATATTGGATTCAATCGTGAGTTGAATATCGGTAACGGAAAGATCTATGAATGAATCTATTTCTCAAAAATGTGTGTTATCAAAATATATTGAGTTTACTTCACATTTCTATAAGGGAATCATGATCTCCGCCGTAGAAACATAACCGGATCATAGTATTTGTACCGTCATGAACAGTACGCGACGTGACGCCGAGTATATGAAAATATACGCCACTTCTCTCTTTGCGGCGCTCAATAGCCTTCGCATAGCCAGCAAATGGTGTTAACAATCATCGCTAGATGATTCAGTTCCACGCTGACCGACCGAGGAAACAGATTGCCAGCTGAGAGCACCCAGTTGGTGTTCGAATCCTAACGTCACGAGCTACTAGAGGACCAGATAAGAAAAGTCCATAAACTATCGGTCCACGCAGACGCGTAAAATAGTTAGGAGAGAGGAAAGTCGACTAAAGTGTACGTCACAGTGCGATACACAGATCAGTATCGTTCCGAATAGTCTAGTAACTACCACGCGCAGTCAAGTGAGTTAGTAAACGTGTGTTAATCGCATTTTTCTGAACCAGTGAGCATAATCATCAATAGGAAATCAGTTCACAGAGAATACCGTGCGCGTAAAACTTATTATAATAGATTTATAGTAAACCAAAGACAACAAATCTGTCAGTTGGTTCGCAGTTCCTGGGACTAACCTCACCAACAGTCGCGCAGAATAGCAATAGAACCAGAAATACCAAGATTCAGGTTTATAGCTAGACAAAGACATACATTGGGTCGCAGTTTTTGGGATTTAACCCACTAACAGTCGCGCAAGACAGCAATAGGAGGAGAACACTGGAATTTGGATACATAAAAGCTGTCAGTTGAATAGCAGTTCTATGAATTCACCTCACTAATAGTGGCGCATACTAGCGATAGGACTTGGCATACCGGGATTCAGGTTTATAGCTAGGCGAAGAAATAAAATATATTCTTCGGACTCGCTCTGAACGTTGAGTAAGTCGGAATATGCCACAGTATGTCCCAGTCTGGTATAAATAGGGGTTACCAGAGGATTAATTCAGTAGTTGTGTGACGTAGAGAAACATTCGGTGGAAAAAGGAATTCTGGGGAAGTAGTGTGAAAACTTTTCAAAATCGCAGAAACAACGCATCACTCGAGGTGATTCAGCGATTGAGTGGGATACTCATGGTTCACGTTTTGATAAAGGGTATGTTATAAGATATACTCCTGTAGCAAAAGAAAACGATAAACTTGTTGTACACAACAGAAATTTCATTCTAACAGAAGAACATTATGGACTAGGAGACTTGGTAGCATAAAAAATATTTTGGAACCAACTAATGCCCATCAAAAACGATACGAGGCTGATATGCCTGTAAATGCCAACAACTCATGGGAATATTGTAATATTATATCACTGCTATTTCCCCAAGAGACGTGAGGGTGCTAAGAGAGTTGAGACAACAAGTAATCAAACAAACTATTTCTCTTATGTCGAAGCTACGAATGAATCCGATACACTCCAGATCAAACAGGTACTTGCAGAATCCAACATCAACACCCACAGATTCCATCCAACGAACCATTCGCGCTACTCTGCAGATATATATGCACATCGAGAAACTACTGATACTCATACATTAGTAGATCAATTCACGATGCTGTCTAACGAAGATGAAGAATACCATGTTATTATTGGTGAACTCAGGAAACGTGGTATATTGTATAAAATTCGATATATTGCGAATACAAATTTGTGTTATTTGTCATTCCACATAGGAATACCCGAACCTAAAAAATATAAGTACAGCCGATCTTTACACATCTTGTTATTTTTCGTAGAGTGTTGACATCCCAAAAACAACATTTTTCATTCTAAGTATCACTTCACACATTTTCAAAAACACCGTTTTTGTGAACGTAAACCAACTCCACGTGAGCTGTTCTCGTCAGTTTAAAGTCTTCCTTTTTAAATACAGATTTGACGTTTTCATGGGTTGTTTTCAGGAAGGTAGTTAAACAACTCATAGGTGGTATTTTTACTGCATACCAAAACTCCACAACTGCATTCAGATACATCGATGGCCATATATATATTTTTCCATCAAGATACATATCACAAGTACAATGAATTCGCCAGGAAAGTCGTAGCAGCCAGAGAGTTCAACTGGAATTTATTCAATATAATATTTCCCACCGAAGGACTTTTCCAACAGCTGAATATTGTAAAAATGACACGATTTTCGTAAATAAAATATTTTCACTGCATTTTTGTATCTAGTTATCCATTTTGAAAATTCCAATGGAATATTCTTCCAAATGAAACTACTAGCAAAAAATCATAGCAACTTTTCACAGGTCCACTCAGTTTTTACGATCAAACAAACGACAAGAAAAACAATATTAAACGATATTTTGTGAAACATTAGCCAAATTCAGGACAATTCATTTCCAACAGAACACCAAACAATATTGATGAATCAGTAAGGTAACTGAAAATAAGAACGATTTTTTATATAAATTAAACCTGCAAAACCTTACTTGTGAAGAAAACCGCTATTTATGAACAAAGGATTAAATGCATCTATTTCAAATAAAATCAGCTCCTACACTCTCACATCTTTTTTGGATCATTTTGAGAACTAGTTGTCTTCCCTGAAAACTCGAAACGTCGCTCGAAAAATCCACATGGACATGTAAGTAGGAGATTTTGGCTGGTTCTGGGTCTCTCCCCACCACTATGACGTCACGGTGTGACCTTGAACGACCGATGTTGGGTAATGTGGGTATTTTCCTTGAGTTTTGACATTGGGTTGGGATGGTTTTCAGATCATGAAAATCTTTCATTCAATAAAGAGTGTCGCTATGTTTGACCTTGTCCCTGTTATGATCAGACACGCTTGCCTCAGGAGCGTGTTGAGCTATTCTCGTGCACTCCTCTATGCCCCTTCGCTCCACCAGATGACCGTTTCGTAGGTGACCATAGGTCTCACCACAGTGAGATAAAGCCAGTATATTTGTTTGGGTTGCATTCCTCGTGTTTTCCCACAGATTCTTCTACAAGTCTATAGAGCTTGCCTTGCTTTGTTGAATACTTTTTCCAAATGAGATTCCACGTGAGTTCCTTCTCTAGAATTACCCCTAGGTATTTGATTTCTTCCTTGAATGGGATTGTTTCACCATAGAGGATCGACTTTCTTAGTGAGTCTAACTTCCTCCTTCTGGTGGATGGTATTATCACTGTCTTGCTGATGTTGACCTATGATTCCTCTACCTCACACCACCTAGCGATAGTCCTCCCTGCCTGGTGAGCATACTAATGGGTTCTGAGAGGGTTTTCCTTCAGCACGTTTTCTCGAATGTTCCTATCCAGGATCTTCTCTGTGCCTTCCAGCAGAAATGATGTCAAGCTGATCGGGCGAAGGGATTTGGCAATATTTTTATTGTTCACGACTTTGCGTTTATATACAACCCGTATCGACGTCCAGCGTGACGGTAGGTATCCCCATGCCAGGCTGGCTCTAAGAAGTTATCACTTTAACAATCTCTGTAATAAGTTGTCCTCGGGATGCTACGCAATTCGAGTAATCTCGAACGATTTGGGTATAAACGCAGCCAGATCGGCGTACTTTGCTCTAATAGAATCTCATCTGAGGTATGGGATTGCATTTTGGGGCGCTTGCTGTTCTTACCAGCTCAAAAATGTTTTTGTAATTCGAAAAAGAGCCTTAAGATATATTGGCAAAAAAAGACCCAGATTGATCTCAGTATATTTACGGTAACATCTATATACATTCTAGAATCTGTCACCCTTATACATAAAAACAAAAATCTCCTTGTAACAAATGATAATTCATATAACACTCGACAGAACGATAATGACTACCTAGACCATCTAATAATTTGGTTAGAGATTCTATAATATACAATGGCATTAAAATGTATGATCATCTCCCCATAACCACTAGAGAAACTACATGTCTCAGGCGATTCAGAAGAGAGGTAAAAATAATCTTGATACAACAATACGAGCTAGATGGATACTTCAACTTGAACCTTAAGCTAGTCGCAGTTCCACATACTTGGGAGCTCACTCATAACCCTTGACGAAATTGTATGACTATAAAAAATTTCCCCAATAGCTCCATAATACGTAATATTGTCTTCATTTATTTATTTATTTTCACACATACTGTCCTTTATTCAACCTTGCCTATTTACAACACTTTGTATTTTTTGGCCTGCACGTCTCAAATGTATATGTATATGGCGTATCTTAGACAATATCAATCTATTTTTATATATATTTTCATATTGTTACCCACTTATTTAGTTATAACCTAACTGTATGTGCATAATCTCAGATTATTTTTTATAATTTTTACAAACCTATTACTTATATGTTCAAATATGTACCAAAGCTTTGTCTTTGAGAATTTTATTCTTTGACAATAAAGCATATGAAAAAAAAAAGTTTGGGCGTTGGTGTTTCGGCCCCATTCTGTAGTAGTGCAGGAAAGATTCCATCCTCTCCTTGTGCGGTTCAAAGTAGTTGATAGACCATTTCACCGCTTCTGCTTTGATGATTTCTTTTACTTTCTTCCAATCTCCTGGACTAGGTCCTCTTGGTCATCCTGGTTTGGGTAGAATTGGCTGGTTTTCAACAAGAATCACGGCGCCTGAGAGATGGTTTTGTACTAGAAGCTCTAAGGTCCTTCTATCGAGATTCCGTCACAGTTTCGTCGGATCGTTCAATCAGACCCACTTCTTGCTCTGGTTCTCTGGAGAGGATTTGTGGCAGAATTTCCTCCACGATTTGCTCTTGGCCTTCCTTATTGCTTTGTTATATCTGCTAGGATAGAGCAGTGTTCTTCCCAGCAACACGATTCTTTGGCGTCCTCACTTCTGCACACCTCTTTTCTAGGTTTTTGCTCCATCAAAAGGTTGCTCTATTATCATTTTTTATTTGAAGAGGCCATTTTGTTGATAGGCGGTCATGACTGAGCTTTTAATATGATTCGCAGCCAGCTCTATATCATCACTATTTCTTATTTTACTAATATCGTTTCCCAAACTGTCTCTGAGTTGATTACTATCGTTTCGGACGTCCATCGTCTCAATGTATTTAAAAGGCTGCAGAGGCGAGAAACTTCACGCACCACCACACCGCGCGAAATTACACGCACCGCTGTACATGGCGGAATTGCACGCATCATTGCGCCGACAGTCGTATAAATTGGTAAGTAGCACCTGAAGACGATTACAGATACAAGCATTCGAAACGTCGTGAAAACCTTTTGAATACATTAGGACGATGGACGTCCAAAACGATAGTAATCAAGTGACCACATCGTCTACAACCTTCAAACAAATGTCTCTGGTGTTGCAAATAAGCTTGTATCAATCTTCAAAACCAAGACAACGCCTGTTTAGCATGGAGTGTTGGTTCGGTTCTATACCCGGTGGAAAAAAACACAGAGCGAATTTCAGAATACCCACACTACTTGACAGTGTTGAATTTCGAAGGTATTGAAATGCTCAATAACATTTCAGTTAATGTATACAGTTGAGAAATGAATAAGACTGAATATGATGTAGTTCCATCTCACCTCACTACCCAAAAGTTGAATAGGCATATCAATTTACTTTTAATACAAACTATATATTATTCGATACCAAAAGACAATGATCTTTCAGAAAATGATAGAGATGAGATAACATATCAATACTATTGGATGAAAAACCTTTCAAGATTGATTTCCAAGCAAGTATCGAACCATTGTCATATGTGTTCTGTATGTGATAGATGTTTAAACTATTTCAGCAGTCAAGAAAAATTGAATGGGCATACGGTTGACTGTGAAAAAATCAATGATTGTGAAATCTCTTTCCCAAAAAATAAGTATATACAATTCAAAAATTATCTTTTTGAAAAAATAAATTCATTAACCATTTATTCTGGCATAGAATCCTTACTGACATCATTCAAAGAAACAAATGAGTGGAATACGAGTCATTACCAGAAACATGAAGCATATAGTATAGGATTTTACGTGAAATGTTCATATGATGACTCTCTGTCACATTTCAATAGCTATCACGGACCAGACTGTATGAAGTGGTTCTCAGATCAAATGGAAGTTGAAACGGAAATTATTCAATCAAAAATTCTAAATATTGTACCTATGATTGAAAAAATCGACTTGAAAGATGTTACCGAAAATTGTCGTATGTGTGAGAAACCTTTCGATGCAGTTGATAAGATTACAAGAGATCATAATCATTTCACAGGGGCATTCAGGGGTTCCACACGTGCGCAATGTTACCTTCAGTACGAGAAGACCTTTGTGGTTCCAGTGGTGTTTCACAATTTTTCGGGATATGACAGCCATTTTATAATTGAAGATCCAGCGCAAAATGGCGGTGTGGGTTTGCTACCGATGAATAAAGAGAAATATATTTCAATCACCAAATGTGACGCAAATAACAAGATTAAATCCAGATTCATTGATTCATTAAGGTTTTTGGGGGCTTCTCTGGACTCTCTTGAATTCACTCTGGATCAAAAATATTTTCAAAATTCGAGATGTGAATTCCAAAATCTCAATGAGGATTCTCTCAAATTATTAGCTCGGGATGGCGTTTTTCCATACGACTCCATGGATTCCATTGATAAACTGGAGATGACAGCGTTGCCTGATATCAGCGAATTCCATAACCGCTTGAAAAATTGCGACATTTCTGAACATGAATACCAACATGCTCAAAAGGTGTGGCAATCATTCGATTTGGCAACGTTGGGAGGATACAGTAATATTGAGATGAAAACAGATATTATGGTTTCAGCTGATGTTTTCGAGAATTTTCGAGCACATTATTTCACTTCACCCGGATATACTTGGGACTGTATATTGAAATATACTGGATGTCAATTGGAAACGCTACAAAACGTTGACATGTTGCTTTTTTTAGAAAAAGGTATACGTGGTGGAGTTTCACGAGCATGCAATCGCTATTCAAAAGTGAATAATAAATATATGTCAACATACAATCCCGAAGAAATTTCCAAGTATCTCATGATTTATGACGTGAACAATCTGTATGGTCATTCAATGTGCCAATACCTTCCTAAGGGAGAATTTCAGTGGGTGGGAAATTGTGAAAATTTTGATGTTTCTCAAATTGCCGATGAATTATCTGAAGGTTATATTCAAGAAGTAGATTTATCATATCCTGAACATCTACATGATACGCATCATGACTCACCACTCGCACCTGAACACAATATACCTCCGAAATCAAAGGACGTAAATTGATGACCACCCTTTATGATAACAAAAATATGTTCTACATTATCGAAATCTCAAACAGTATTCGGCAAATGGTCTCATTCTGAAGAAAATTCATCGCATTTTGAAATTTAGGCAAACCGCGTGGCTCAAACCCTATATCGATTTTAACACCAATTATCGAAAGGAAGCAAAAAATTATTTCGAAAAAATGGTTTTCAAACCCATGAATAATGCCGTTTTAGGCAAAACGATGGAAAACAGAAGGAACCATAGACCCACTCATAAAATTAGTTAGAAAATGGAAGGGGCGGTACGGAGCAAAACATTTGATTTCAAGTCCGAACTTTGTAGATAGAACTATTATTGAAGGTGATTTGATGGCTATTGAAATGAAAAAGGTAGAGGTCATTTCCAATAAACCATTTTGTTTGATGTCGATAGTCCATCTGCGAATGAAGGGCAAAAATGCATGAAGGAAACAATGGGGGTTAAATTCAATGTGTTGACACAAAAAATCACTTTTCAAGACTATTTCACCTGTTTGAATGAACGAACACAGAAAATGGAATCTCAAAGAGTCATTTTATCCAAAGCCCATAACGTGTATTCTATTGAACAGCTGAAAATTGCTTTGAGTCCGTTTGATGACAAACATGTACTCCTCTCCGAATCACATGACAACCTTTCATGGGGCCATAACAGCATTATCGATGACGCACATCGAGATATCAATTACTATCTGTCTGTTTTTATATGTATAAAAAACTTTGAAAATGTAAATACTTTGAAAATATATTAAATTAAAACTTGTGATGCAACTGCTTCTTCATTTCATGAATTAAAATCAACATATGTAGAAGAGAAACAAATTTGGATTATACCCTTTTCTTACAAACATTTTCAAAAAGATGAAACTGATCTCCTACGAATTGGACAATCATCACATGTTACTGAACAATTGATACAGCAAACTAAATGTCTATATGGCATGAACACTACACTCATTCCATTTTCCAGAAATTTTTTACAAGATAGAGTCTCAGCGGTGATGACAGTTGTTTTTTTTTAGAGATTCTTGAGTTTCCTAAATTCACATTCATCATTGATCAATTCATGCAAAGTCATTGCTTCATCTCCAGGCATCCAATATTTCACTCCGAGACTGCAGTGAAAATATTTCACTCGATCACTTCTACCGGTATAGAAAAATCCTGCCTCAACTAGTTCCTTAGGTTTTTGACTCAAACCCATTAGCCAATCAACGAACGATTCCAATCGAATTTCCATATTCACCATTTTTTTAAATGTAGGTTGTCTTCTCCTTCGGATGAATCACCATCATTGAAAAATGGACAGTTAGGTTTCCATTTGAAGTGATCTAGCAAAGGATCGTCTCCCGCTTCCCATCTAAATCCTTCAATTCGACATTTTGACATACAGCTATGTCATCTGAACCGGTGTAAATAAAACTGGCTTGGGCTAATTTCTCTTTCGGGCAATCAGATGTCCAACTAGCAAAAGTTTTCAGTCTGTCTGTCGTGGAATTCACAACATCCATTCTCTGTGAAAGGCATGCACCAACTGGGAGAAATAATATCAAGAAATGAGCTGATATGTTTATTGAAAAAAAAAATGATTCCCAAATCTGAAAGCACTTTGTCTTTTATATAGTACATACATTCCCGCATACAATAACTTTCGGTACTTTGACAAACATCACACAATGCTGTAAAAATATATTCATCTGACTCAATACAATTTTTCGAAATTTTCACAACAATTTGAAGAAAATTATGGTAATAAGTGAGAAATTGCATTTTTGATAATACATCACATTTTTTCACAGAGTCTTTGCTTGATCAACAATGTCTCAGCATTTTGCCAATTGATTTTCATCACATCACCAAAGTCCATGGTCGGCCCCTCTTGCTTAAATTGTTCGTGTATTCCATTCTCAGGTTGTGAAAAAGCCCACTCGAAAACTTAAGGAAATTTGAGAGTTTTCAACAATGTCTCAGCATTTTACGAAGTGATTTTCATCACATCACCAAAGTCCATGGTCATCTGGCTCGCCTCCTCTCCGACTATGAAATTGTTTGTCAGTATTCCATTCATCAAGTAGATGAAAATAGCCCACTCGAAAACATTCCAGATCATGTGACTTCTCTTCAACTTCCTCAACTTTTGTAGTTCTACATTGATTTTGCCAATTTGACTTTCGAACTCGCTGATAGAATGAACCAGAGACTTCATGTTAGATGTTGTCCCAATTCCAGACGTTTCCAATGGCACTATGCGCCCATAGAAGAGTTCAATGATATCCTTGAACTCATCCTTCAATGAAATCACGTTGATTTCAATACTTTTGATGCGCTCATCCGTATGGTCAATGCAACCCTTGTACTGATTCTTCAATGAATTTACGTCGTCATAAAATCTTTCGATAGAAGTTTGCAATTCATCATCCAATGAATTCACTTCATATTCAAGACTTTCCTCAGAGTGAACAAGTAGCTCGATATTTCCTTTGTTCGTATTAATGTCTTTTCGCCAACCTTGAAGGAGTTCATTGGTCGCTTGCTTAAAATCGGTTTTCATTCGATCAATCATTTGAGTCAAATAAAGTATATTGACAACATCTTCTGCATCGGTTGGCGGTTTCACGTGACATATTTTCAGGTTAGTAGCATCGATATTTCCATCTGTAGTATAGCTGATGATCAAATCTACGTCACACTCCTGACCACCATCACCGACAGACGAGTATGCATGACCGAACTTGTTGATGCTCATAATGACACTGATGTTATAGAATAACACCGGCCTCTTTCAACTCATCTATAATGGAAATTATCTCATTCGTGACGGAGGTATTACCTGCTGCTTGAGATGCGACTAAAAGTCTAAGACGATCAACAAGTTCATTCACATTATCCCAATATACATACTCAACAGATTTGGAGTTGTACGTCAGAGCATGGCCCTTTCCGCCTTTACCCGTTGTAGGTGAATTTCTCACTGCGAAACTCCCAACAGACTAAGTGCATTTCTTCAAAATTATTTTTCGAATAATTTGTGTATATTTGGGCATGGAAGATGACCTTAATCTGTTCGTTTTGTCTTTGTACACTTCTGTCATTCTCAAAATTTGCTCATACTGAGGTAGATCAGATTGTTTATCGTAATCAGGATCTTGATGACAGATGAGACTATGTAAACCTTCACTTCCTTCGAAGGATTTCTCACCAACTTTTATGTCTCTGGTTTCTTTGTCTATAGTTAGAATTGTATTTCCGAGTTTCAACTGT
Organism: Gonioctena quinquepunctata; assembly: GCA_018342105.1. Taxonomy (NCBI): domain Eukaryota; kingdom Metazoa; phylum Arthropoda; class Insecta; order Coleoptera; family Chrysomelidae; genus Gonioctena; species Gonioctena quinquepunctata. The sequence goes on along the minus strand of JAFIRS010002828.1, from coordinate 127,191 downwards.
CCTGACGAACCATATGTAGGTCCATAGATGGTATCTATTTCTGGAGATTTATTCAGTATTTCCTGTATGTACTTCAATGCAATTTAAGGATAATTCCGTTCGACATCACTTTTTTCATCGAGCTCGTTTTCGAAAGAGCTCTCATCAGATTTGATCTCAGGAGAGGGTTGTTTTACCGGAGGTGGATCGGTGGATGAGTCGGGAAATATATATACATATATATATATATATATATATATATATATATATATATATATATATATATATATATATATTATAATGGTTTGATAAATTGAAAAATATAAATTGTTTTTATATAATGATGATTGCTAATAATGTTTGCTATTCTTTGTGAGCCAAATTGATATGATATAGATAGATATTTTCGCCCTGTATATGTATTGTATGCTGTAATAATAATTGCTAGCGAACGTCACTGTTCTCTCGTCACGCTGCTGCCAATTGTTATCAGTTTCCTCACCACGGCTAAGCAACAGTTGGTACGCCTCTTATCTCAGATAGCCGGTTCAGGCAATAGAGCCACTAGCCACTGCTGTCTAATTTCAATTTATTCACTGGTCATCGGTATTATTGTTTATCATTGTAAGAAAACGAACAACAAAGTATCAAAAAGCGATTATTTCCTTTATTCAGGAAGACTTAATTTCACCTGGCCTACGAGAAATAACTTATACTAATGTGAATCTACAAATATTCACGGATAATCATGAAAATCAAATCATGGATAGATAAACACAACCTCACTTTATCCTTGAGAGTGAAGTTTTCTTTTATAGTTCAAAATAAAGTGAAATAAAGTTCTTCAGATATGAGATACGTTATTTGTGAAATTGTTCAGGACCGGATGTGCACTATTAAAAGTTTTTATACCTGGCTGGAGCTGTCAGTGTTCAAATTATACCCTGAAACTGGATACCTTCTCTCTCCAATCGCTATCAGGAACTCCAATACCATAAATCAGGAACCATACAGATGCGGAAATCAGCTTTGGATACTTGGATATGTTGTATAATTAAGGAAATATTGGTTTTTTGCTTATAATGTTGAAATTATTCCATTTTTCTTCCTCCCAAAAATATAATGTGGCATTCGTTCTAAATTTATTTTCGATCTCCTCTTGTGGCTTTGTTTGTTGTCACCAGGATACCAATTTTGTTCCTTCCCTCCGATTCGAATTTTTGAATTCGCGCACTAAATTGTCACATTTCACTGTTTGAGTTTATCTTATATAATTTATATATACAACTATTTTTCCAATCTTATTACTATGTACAAATTTCAATAATAATTGCTTATGATACCACCCCGTTGTTATTCTCTCACAATTTCCAATTTTCCATATGACCATCTATTCCCTGATTGGCTATTCTCATCAAGAAGTTTGCTGTTCTACCATTGGCTACTTTTAGTTATCTACAATTTCATAAACTGTATGTTTCAGATTTATAAATGTGTTGATCACCTTGTATTCATGAAAATTTTGTAAATCTAGACTTTTTGTTGTCTTTTTACCAATTATGGGTTATAATCATTATGACAGTGTATGAAATTGATTGTGTTATAGTATTTTGACATTTTTATCTATCCATATATACATAGGCTTACAAATAAATAGAACTTCCAAATTAAACAAAATATTTGTAATTATTTTTTTTGGGTTTTTTTCTTTTAAAACCATAACTGGCATAACATAAATAACGATATATATATATATATATATATATATATATATATATATGTATATATATCGAATACCATACGGTATCTGCCATTTTTCAAATCTAAATCTTCGATAATAACTAACGTTCCGAATTTCTCATTACAACATTTCGAGCAGATTTTTCTGAATTCTTAATATGAGAAGTCAGGAGACATGTGCTCATCGCATATGTGCTTCAAGTTGATTCCAGCCTGCTTGAACAACACAACCATATTGCAATTGTCTCGTATTGCTTGGGTATTTTCGGATACACTTGGCACATGTATACAGCATCGATCGACACATAGCGTAATATTCTCGGATTTAATTCTGTTTATCACATGCCACATCATCAAATATACAAATGGAATTATTCTTTGCTTCAGATGGTTCGATCATTTCATCGTTGTCTTTGAAGGGGGAATAGCCGACACCTTGCACTTCCTTCAACACATCTTGAAGTAGTTGATACTTGGGTTGATATAGGGACTAGGACGAAATCCAAATCTATAGGAAGTGAGGTTTTTTGTTGAACGACCCCCATGTTGAGATAAGTATCTCGCCTCCGACGAGAGGAATACAACTGACAATCTGGATGTGCTCAGTATCATGCTCACCTTCGAACGAGAAGGCGGTGGTATCATAAACTCTCTGATAAATAAATAACCAGTCGAATTACACTTACCTGGATATTAGTACTGTGGACCCCGTACTCGTTTACAAGAACGACTTGCACTCGGTCGAAAGGGCATCAACGGTTTGAATTCCGCTTGTCGTCTTCACGATATTGCTAACTCTGAAAATTAGTCTGTGGAAGATCATCATAAAGCCGATTTGGAATTGGAGAACAGAGCGTGGGAGCTATTCAAATCGAAAGACACGAGTCTTGATGAGAAGTCAGCCTCTTAGTTCGTCACGACAACAATGAAGACCAAAGGTAAGCTGGGAATGGGCGTGCAAAAATCCCCTTCATTCAAAAGAGATATTTCGACTAAAATTTCCAAATCTCTGCGGAAGACTCCAAAACCGGATCAGTTGAAGGATGGGAGTCTAAAGGGTTGGTGCGAGGCGTCGATTGTGGCTTCGCGTGCAGCTCGCAGCCACATCAAGGAGTTGGGTGGACGAAAAAAGATTCGAGTACCCAGAATAATACCATTCGAAACAACATCCGGGTGGAATTCCACCCCTGCTTTCGATATTCGCAGCTCTCGAAGCACTGTGTTCATTGGCTGGTGGAGCTGGTGCCGTCGACAAGACAGTCATCGACTCTAAAAATGCCACCAATAAATTCGAAGAAGATCATCGTCACAACAATCAAATGGATAGCATCAGATAGCAAGGTTCCGGTCTATTTTTGAGGAAGAGTGCTCGAGGGTATGGACTTTTCATTCAAAAAAACCCCCATTGAAGCTACCTAATAGATCGTTGTATGATACGGAGTTGATCGAATATGCAAAGCGTTTGAAAATTCCCAATTTGGAAGGGGTTTATATGCGCGATCAATTATCACGCTCTACGCCTATGGTCAGAGAATGTGCCATCGTGAATTTGGATCTTCAAAGGAACAAAGGAACATATTAGGTAGCCTACCGAAGAATTGGAAACAAAGTGGAATATATTGATAATTTTGTGAATTTGAAACCACCTGTGGAATTGGTTCAATACCTGGAAAATGTTAAAATATTCTATAACAACGATCGTTATCAGAACCTCAATCGATACAATTGCAGTCATTTGTGTTCGAAATTTAACTTTAACACCACACACAATCGATGAGTATCTCAGTCATGTCTCAGATACTGCTACGGCCTCCAGTGATTCTATCAATCCAATTTCATTGGACCCTGAATCTGACTACGGCCTGGCTTTGATCGACTTTCACTCGTACAATAGTATACCGAATGTGGAAGAAAATTCTATTACTTCAAGAACGCTGACGAGAATGAAGGGGAAATAATCAGCATCCCCACCGGATACTATGAGACAAACAACATTGCTTCATTTCTTTCAGAATATATCGATAAACCGAGAGACTTCAAGAAAAAATCTGTGGAGGAGGATGGTATAGAGTTTTCACTGAAATCGAATCTCGATAATCTACAGTGTGAAATACTCAGCAAAACACACGCAATAGATTTTCGACCTGAAGACTGTATTGGACGATTATTGGGATTCTCCCCGAAATTTTTGTAGCCTGGAAAAATTCATAAATTCGATCTCTCAGTCAAAACTGTTAAAGTCCGAACAATCCACCTGGATTGCAACATAACAGTCGGAGCTTACTTCAACGGTTGACCCTCTCACACAATATCCAAATTCGCACCTAGGGATAACCCTGGATACGCCATTGACGAGGTGCCACTGAATTCATTTCACCTACCTGTAACTGCCAATGATGACATTGGTAACATCACCGTAAACATACTAGACCAAGACTTCAATCCATCCAGCCGAGTGAAGCATGGTTACTCATGTATGATGCCGTCATCACCATCAAAGGAACTTTGATAAAAACTTCCGGAGGTGAATCAGTCACTTTTGCGAATAATGCACCAGCATTCTTTTTCGACTCCATTTCTCAATGACAAAGAATTGGATTCGGTGTGGAATCCAGGGGTGGTGAGTACGCTCAGCCGGATGGACGCACCGCCGGATGGAACTACCCTAATGAATTCCTACGAAACAATGGTGACGGATTATCCACTTTTCACGTACCGCTGAAACATCTCTTGGATATTTTCAATGACTATACACTTGCTACGTGTGGAAAACAATCTTTGCGATTGGTCAGATCTCGTGATGACAACAACTGCATGCTGATACAAGATGCTGCAAATGCAGCTGACCAGACAAAAGCCCAATTAAAAATCAATAATATTGAATTGAAGGTGAAGCATATTTTCCCTAATGATGAAATTCGTCTGAATTTATTGCAATCTATTAAGTCAGGTATGACTATGCTGATTCCATTTAGAAGATGGGAGTTGCACGAACTTCCGGCATTAACAGAAGGATCAATCAAAGAAATTTGGGCCGTCAAAACTTGTTCGGCTGTGGAGAGTCCTCGATAGATCATAATTGTATTCCAAACGAGTCGGGTGGATAATGCAAGAAGATACCCTACATACTTTGATAATATCGATTCGATTGACATGAGATTGACTTTGAATAGTGATGTATATCCACTCGAACGCATGCGATTGGATTTTGAGAAAAATGATTTTGTAGAAGCTCACACTGCATACCGTGACTCCTATCTCAGTTACAAGGGGATGAAAAAATAATCTCTACTCATTTACATGAAAATAAAAATGGATTTCCCGACAACACACGAGCCTATTGCATCATAGTTCACGACTGCGTAATGGAACACTTGCCACTGCGTGATATTGTACGACATTTATCTCAGTTGTACGAGAGACTCTGAAAGATGAAGATCGTTGTAGTGGATATTCAAGGTTTCACTTTGATAACTATTTGTGATGGAAAGAAAACGAATCATTTCCCAATCAAACCTCCGAAGATAAGAAGCAAGTCAGATATGAGGAGCAGAACATCCATGGTTTGAGATATTCCGATGGGTATGTCAATTACGCTTGTTTAGATAACATCTGGAAGCTGCTCGAAGATGTCGATATCATTTATGTGAAAGGACATCAGAAAGTAGATATTCTGCAGAATCATTTCACTTGGTGCATGCGTGCTGTGCCGCCACACCTAAGATGTCTAAAAACCCTGGTGCTGGGACTGATTCGATATTGTTTTGATTTTCGAGGGGACACCACCTGTTGAAGTCAATGGAGTTCCTCTCTGCCATCTCTGTGGTAGATGGCGCCGTCAAAAAAAGTAAACAAATATTTCTTCGCTCAATGTCAAAACTTTATTTTTGACATCTCTAGCATCTTATATGAAATTATTTTCTATTTTGTCGGTGTCTATGCCTTCTCGTTGATTTGAAATCTTGCCCATCTCATTTTTTAGTTCGTTCATTCAAATTACGTCGTTTATTAGTGCGTAAGGAAGTGTTAATTTTTTAGTAGTGTAGTGTGTAAGGATACTTTTTGTAAAATGGGCCCCTTTTGCATTTTGTGTGGACACTCTAATGCCGCAGATTCGAGTATACACCTGTATTCAGTACCAAAGGCAAGTACAAATCTTGACGAATTAACTAAATTACATTTTAATAGTCCATCATATTGTATGCATTGAATTTAACATTTTCTGACAATTTCATAATTCTCCGCCTGTCAAAAGAACCATATTTTCTCTTGAAATGATTTAAAAATATTCTAGTCGCACCACAATAATATAAATAATGTGGTTGCACATTAAAATGAACCCAAATAAGTACTCACTAATATAAACATAAGCAAGTTACTGTGAAAGTTTGAAATGAATTCAAAACCCTATATAAAATATGTCTTACATTTGCTTGAAATTATTATTTATAATAACGGAGGTTTGGACAAATAAAAAACGGTGGATTTACTGCAATAGACAAATAAATCATAAGTACGAATAATCCAGAAAACAAAAACTATTTAAAACTTTTTCTTTGTGATGTTTGATGAATATAAAAGAAAGGAATCACGTATCCCATAAGGTTCAGAGAACAAATCTATCTAAAATCAGGCATTCTGAAATAAACACAGGACAGCAAAATATATTAGTTTCATAACTGTGTCTTGAAATCCCACTTCAGTTGTGTAGATACCTACAAATAAAACAGTTGATGGTTTATGTGCTGAAAATAATCTCTATTCTCTAGGATGAGAGCAAACGCAAGCAATGGTCAGATTCTATCGGAAAATATCTCCCTGCTTTTGCGTTTATTTGCTCGAAACATTTTCCTAGCCATTGCATTGGAGAGAAGAAGCTCCTGAAGGATGCAAAACCATTACGCATGTGAGTATTCAGTTTCATTCAATATTGAGTACATAAGAATAGCTATTTATTCTTATATACAGTGCTGCTTTTAATAGTCTCTCCCCCTGTTCACTTTAGAACGGTTCGACGTAGAACAATTAAAAACGTTTTGAATGATACCTCAATGGTACCGCTACCTCAATAACTTTTGAACGGTTTGATGTGAAACAATGAGACATGACATTTATTGAATGGTATTACCAGTCCTACTTTTTGAGAGAAGATACATAACAATTACTCGCCAGAGGGGGTTGGGGGCACATCTACTTAAAAATTTCGAAAGGCATAGAGGTCAATTTGCACATCGTTGAAAAGGTAATTCAATTTTTCTTTCAACTATAGTTGTTCTACGGAATCACAATTGCGAGTGCGGCTTTTTATAGCCTTCCCCTTCATCAATGTTAACTTTGAACTCTTTGACATAGAAGAACGGGACTAAACTATTTTGAATGATATCACCGATATTACTCTTTGAAATAGAAGACATTGTGATTCCTCGATAGATAACGTGGTGTGGGGCACATCAACTTGAAAATTTCAAATAGAGTGACATCGTTGAAAGATTATCCATCTCTTTTCAACCATCCTATTTTTGAATTTCGTTCAAACGTTTTTTACAATAAGCATTTGAAATTTTGTTATACTTGACATTTCAAATGCATATTGTAAAAAAACGTATTAACGAAATTGAAAAAAAAACTAGATTGTTGAAAAGAGAATTGAGTTATCTTTCCAACGATGTGCCACTTGAAATTTTTAAGTTGATGTGCCCCCCAGCGCCATTTATCGGGCACTCACAATGTCTTTCATTTCAAAAAGTGGTATCGGTGATTTCATTCAATACCTTTTTTTCATTGTTCTACGTCGAACCGTTCAAAAGTTAACAGGGGGGGGGGCTATTAAAAGCCGCATTGTATATAGCATTTCGTTCTAATGATACCATAGCTGAATGATACTATAGACTTAATATTACATCTGAACAAGTCACCAGATCCATTATATGTTTTGTGAGGACTTTCTGGTAGGAAAGTAAATACAGCACATGATTTGCAGAAAATTATCTCGGGGAGATCAACAAAGTTTATAAGTCCTGTAATGCTTACTCTTCAACACATTAAGCCCCGAAAAAAATCGTTTCTGTTGGGACCAGATTTTTTTTAAAGCATGGTTTTGCTAATTAAAATTCAATACCATCAAAATCACATTGGACAGCTAATTTTTTAAAAAAAGAGGTTTTACATGGATGACCCGGTCTGGACGAAAAAAAAATACAGCCGCCTTTCTCTAATCTAGTGTTACTTTTTTTTCTAAATTGGACCAAACTTGGTATAATACACATGATGTTGCTCAAAAATAAATAAGCAATGCCATTAATTGACATGCACTAAATGCTCCACCAAAGTGTCTGATTATTGTTAATGCTGGGTGTTAACTTTTTTTAAATACCCTCATTTTAATCGGTTGAAATATATCATCTGCACAACTGAACACCCAGGAATACAATGTTACAAAAATATACTTAGTGATTGTATTATTCAATCAATTATTGTAATTTCTCATAATGAATGATTATTTGCTAAAATAATGCAATTAAACACAAAAATTGATGTAACTTTTCTGTATATTGAAATTTTCTCAACCCACAAACAGCGATCTACTCTTGGGACCGGGCGTTTTGATTTGAAATAACGTTAACATTGAAGCGTGTAGTACATAGCACCTTCCCGGCATGAAACTAAATGTTGCTGTGTGTCTTTATCCTGATACCTCGATGTCCCAAGGAAATGTTGGGGCTTAACGTGTCAACTCAAAGACAGTTATCAGACTTTACAATAATTTGGAAGCATGCATATAACAACAAGCTACATCTCTCAAAAACGAGTATTCAAAAAGATATTTGCACCAATACATCATTATTCGACAAATTTCCCAATCTAATTTCCATTATATTGACTTATATCAGTTGTGAACCTTTATTGTTGTATAGCTGTTCTCATTCCTGTCAGTAGGATACAAAACTTAAATACTTACTAAACTAACAAATCCTCTAAAAAAACACCCACCCACCACCTCAGCGTCCAATTGTTCCTTCTCAAAAACAGGTTTTTTTCAATCATTACTTTTCATCATGTTTTTTATCACTGGCCATTAGAGGTAGGTTTTAATCCATATTATAGTCATTCAGGTTATAAGACCTTTTTGTTGTTCCAAAGATAAATTGACTTGAATTCTTTTTATTTTTCAGAGGGGGTAATAGTTGTCTATAATCCTATATTATTCTGCAAACAGTTTTTACAATAATTGATTATACTTTGCTGAAAATCTTGTAATTAAGGTGTTATTTGACTTTTACATTCATTAATTGCTCAAGATAATATTAATTGATCCAAACAGTAAAACATGACGTTTCCTATTGTAAAATTGTTTCAATATGTACTTTTATAATAAAATAAATTTGGTATTGATTTTTCTCTGAATTTTTCAGTGAAACCATACCCGAACATCCGATGAAATTAATTCCTGGTCCATCCTGTAGCACTGACCCTGGTTCACCTGCTCCTATTCTAAAACCTATATCGGCGAATCCTCTCACTATCCAAACAGACATTCCTAATACTCAATCTGATATAGTCACAAATCTGTTTTATTTGATTAGGAATGACATTTTCATTAATCTTCCTCATTACTGGAGTTTTCATAAATTAGAAAAACATATTGTATTTTCCAAAGTGGCCATAGGGGATAACAACATTCCCTATTTGGAGCGATCAGTAGTTCTTACAGCTGGCTCTATATATGCTCATGCGATAAACAAAGCTGTAGATATCGTAGAATCTATAACTACGGTAAATGATTCAGAAGAGTACTTGAGAAGATTAGATACGAGACAAATTTGCAAAGGCCCGAGTAGCTCTTGTAGAATTTTCATTTCTGCTAATGCAAATGAATGCAGAGCTTGCTCAAAATTCAAATATAAACTTAGGGTGAAAGGCAATAAACAGAAGAAGTGTACCGTACCAAAAAAAAATGAAAATTAAGCAACAGTTTTATATGAGAAGGAGGAGGAAACAACTTGAGTCAATTGTTATTAATATGAAAAAAGATTTGGTTGACTCAAAAAAGATTGACATTTATATCAGGGATTACCAGAAGTGCAACAAAATATGATTAAAACTTGTTGTTAGGCAAGTGCATGTAAAAAAACAGGAAAACGTTATACCCTTGACTGGATATACTCCTGTATCCTGATGAAAATAAAGAGCCCAAAGCTCTATAACCACATGAGGGAAAATAATATTCTACCATTGCCATGCCCAAGCACACTCTCAAGGTAAGTAAAAACATTTGATAAAAAACAATTATTTGGAAAATTTACAATTTTAAATCAACATTAGACTACTAACTTTTCCAATTATTTTGAATAATCTGATTGATACTGGTCGAGTATGGCTCGAAATTGAAAACGATGATCACAAATATTTTTATTTCCTTTTCTTCAACTAGAAACCCCATGCAGAGGTCCAGACAATTTTATAGAATATTCCTTGAACCATTGTGATTACAGAATATGCATTCTTCAATAGTTATAATCTTAACCCCAAGAAACATCAGTGTTTCTAATAGGGACCTTAATCTAAATACTGATTTCTAATTGATTGCATCAAAATTTGAAAGAACAAAAAAATAAATGTCTCAAAGTTATCTTTGAATGTTTTTTTTTTAATTTCATTCCTGATAAAACTTTTGAATTGCTTAGTTTGGTAATTATGAAGTGTATTAAACATATGAAATTGTAAAGATAAATATTTTTTTATTGATTGGCATTTTCAATTTTTACAAGCTGATATTCAATAGATCATGTGGAGCATATTAATCTAGATATCACAATTAAAAAATAATCTCGAGGGAATTAATCTCAATTACTATACTGAATGATGAAGTAAACTCAGCTGATTGCAGGTATATTTTTTGGTATTCTATTATTACCTAATATTCATATGCTCTCCATAAAATCATTGTTTTTCTAAATCTATTAGTACTCAGACCCACCTTCAATTTGAAGATCTAAAAAAAGTTCAATTGTGCTAACAATAATTCAAAAGAGTTGAGATGAACATGCAGAGTAGGTTCTATGATCCTCCAAAGATAGGACAGCAGCAGATTGTCATCATAACCAATCTCGAATTACACACACTTCATGAATTACCTTTGTTGATACTGAATCTAACTGATCAATGTAGCATTTGTGAAATGGCAACCAAATGGAACCTAGGTTTTACATAAGCAGTGCATAAAGCAGCGTTGGCATGATTCAATCATTTTAATTTAAATCAAATGATTTTTGCTGAAGGGCTATCGCCCCAAATAGTTGCCTTAATATTGATACATACTGTTCCTCTTTCTCAAACACATTTTTGTGCCATCCACCACTCAAGTGGTGTGACATTGTTAATTGCTTCCTCTGCGAACATTACAGGTTTGAACGGTTTTGATTTCGATTTGAGTTTCACTATTAGCGGCAATAAAACTAATTCAAACTATTAGTTCCATACTTGAAACATTTCGGTTAATCGCTGGTTTACTACAGGATTTAGTTTCTACGTTAGGCTCAGTCTATAGCACTTGCAAAATTCAATCAAACTATAGGTTTTTAAAAAATCGTGATTTTTTGGATTAATTGAAAAAATCATAATGTTTTCCAACCCTGGCATAAAGTAATAGACTAGTCTTCATATAAAGAAAATAACTTTCAGAAATTATTCTCATACTAAACTAGAGGAATTGAATAATAAACTAATATTATGTGAATGGGCACTTAATTCTAATGATATTGATTGTATTTATAAAAAAAATTATAGAAAATCTGGAACAAAAGGTGAATAAAATTTCGCCACAAAAAACTATCAACTGCAAATATAATAATTTTCCCTGGTTTGACTATGAGGTAATGAATCTAACTAATAACAGAAATGAAGCTTATCGCACTTTTAGAAATAGTACTAATATAAACGAAAAAACAATACATTGGGAAAACTATAAAAAATGTAGGAGTGCAGCAGTGAATACACTTAAAAAGAAGAAAAAACTATACTATGAAAACAAAATAGACTCAAATATACGTAACCCCAAAAAAATGTGGAAAACATTGAAAACACTTATACATCCAAATAATCCTGAAATTCCAAGTATTATAACATTTAACATAGATGGTTGCATTAGCTCAATAAAAGATGATGCAAATAAGGCAGAGAATTTCAACATATATTTCCTTGATAGCATTACAGAAATAAAATCTATTATTCACACAGCATCATGGTCAGCAGTAGAACTTCCTCAGATAGAAAGTAGAATATCACACTTTGAAAAACTCTCAACAAACTGAAAAGTATAGTATGTGAAATAGATGATAAATGTAATTCTGATGTAATCAATGGTAGGGTTTTGAAAAGTATATTTCAAGTAATTGGTCATGTCATTTTGAATTTCGTCAATTCTTGAAACTGGCAAATTTCCAGAACAACTTCAAACTAGTACAGTTATACCAATTCCAAAAATTATTAACACTACTGAGGCAGCTAATTTCAGACCACTCAATACGTTACCCTGTATGGAAAAACTACTAGAAATGTCAATTTACTCACAAATACAGAGCCGGTTGTAGCACTATCAGCGCCCTGGGCGGGATTTCTACGGCGCCCCCTAACTTTCTACGGCGCCCCCCAACTGCAATTCAAACCAATACGAAAAAACGCGAAGGATATAATGAAATAACCATTTATTAAGAGAAATGACCATATATAAAAAAAAAATTACTTTTCTAGCCTTTCTATCGGCGAACTCTTTTATTGGGTTATCAAAGTCGATGTTTTGAACAATTTCATTTTCGATTGACAAAGTTGCCGAGTTTGTCAATCTAGATTGAGATATTGACGATCAGATCAGCTTAAGCTTAGGAATACTCCTCTACCCACTAGCAACCATTACGGGTATAGTCAATAATATTCGCAATGCTATCCATACATTTGAATATAGTTCTTGTAAGTTGCGATCTTTGATAAGATTTAAAACAAAAACAGGAGTAACCACATTTTGATCAGGCAGAGAAGATTTCAGACTCACGAGTTCATCACTCAGCATATATATATATATATATATATATAACCATCTATATCTGATTTAGAGTTTAGAGAATGTTTACAACCTGTATCTTGAAAACGAAGCATTACCGGACCTATGTTTATATGAACTTTTCGTCTTGGAATTACTCGAAGAATCACCCCTTCAAGTTTGGCCACGTACTAACATAACACCCTGTATACAGATGCGCCTGCGGCGCCCCTTCATATCCGGCGCCCTGGGCGGTCGCCCAACCGCGCCCTACCCTAACGCCGCTACTGCACAAATAAAATATATAAAGAAGAACCATTTACTAATGGATTATCAGTCAGGATTTTTAGCAAACCACTCTTTGAAACAGTCTTTACAAGCAACAATTTCAAAATGGAAATTATTGATAGACAAAGATAAGTATATTGTAATAGTTTTTTTGGATTTTAAGAGGGCCTTCGAAACTATTGATATTTCAATTTTAATAAAGAAACTGCAATATTATGGCTTTGATGGTTATGTTCTAAAATGGTTTACAGACACTAATCGCTTTCAATCAATAAAAGTAAATGATGTGATATCACAAAAAAAAACAGTCATCTCTGGAGTACTTGAACGATATTAGCTATGTGAAAGTCTTTTTGCAGATGATAGTTGCAAGTGACCAAAGTCTAAATACGCAATTGAAAAGATTAATAACTCTTTGAACAACATCAGAATTTTTGAATATTAATAAATTAAAGCTGAATGTGCAAAAAACTAAAGCAATGATAATGACATCTAAATATAAATATAGTCAAATTGACATAGACCAGATCAATACCTTGACATTAATTAATCATTTTAATTATTTAAAAAAAATATCAGTAAATAGCTTTTCTTCCTGTCTAGAGTCACATCAAATTTAACTGTTCAAACTTCAATAACAGTTTATAGAACAATCATACAACCGCAATGAATACTGTGCTAGTCTGCTTTACTTGATGAGTAATAATAAGATTGCTGCTCTCCAAAAACTTAAGAATAGAGCTATGCGTATTGTGCTCAGATGTAATAGGTATACACCTACTCAATTGATGCTAATGTGTTCTATTTCTCAATGGCATTTATTTGAAAAATATTGCATAATTTATGCCCCTCTTACTTTGGGGAATATATAACTTTTTGTCATCAAATACACAACCATGCTACGAGGAATAATAGATATGAGAACTAATTATACAAAAACCATGAATTATTTATTTCACCAGGACTTTCGAAATATAACAATCTTCCAAACCACATAAAAGAATGTTCAACACTTAATTCTTTCAAATCAATGCTACTTCGCTCACAAAATCATGTTGATTGTATTACATATTTTTTGGATTTGCTATGGAAGAGCACCTCAAATGCCTTTTAATTCTTTGAAGAACCTGTAAAACTTTTGAAATAGTCTGGAACTCTGTATATAATTATTAGTTTGAAGAAGGGTTTGGATTATATGGTCAGTTATGAATATATTCCAGTAATGATTGTGATTTTTTTATCTATCACAATTTATTCCAAAAAAGTTATAAACACCTCACAGATTTTTTTTCGTGAAATTGGAAATAATATTTCTTCAAAAATAATGTTGACTTTATTTCAGATATGTCCATAAATATATTTTTCAGTGTCAGAATTCAACTACACGGAGTTTGTATATTAAATGTCTCAATTTTTTCAGGTACATTAGAAACATAGAGGCACATTTGGATTTAAAAGAAGTTTTTCCATGTTGAAGGACATACATATGGAGGAGTATGAAAAACATGGATGTTTATTGGTGGATGAATGTAAAATATCCAAAACAAAAAAAATTTAGGGTATGCCTGCCATAATTCATTTTATCACATATCATCATAAACAAATTATTTAAGATTCCCGAAGGTTGGGTTATGTTTTCCCATTTTGAAAAACTTTTCGAACATGAGTCAGCTATAGAATTCAAAATGGCATTCAGGTTGACAGCAAGCCATATCTACCCAAAATATGGAGAGAAGATGAATACAAGGCTAGCAGTTCAGGTAACCTTTCGAATGAGTATAATCAAATTAAAAATATAGAAAACTGTTTAATAATTTGTTTATTTTCCAGTTGTATAGCAATACCACTGCTCTAGCTTTGGGCATATATCAAGACAAAAATATATTCAGGAATGTTGATCCAACAATTATCTATTGCAAAAAAATCAATAGACTCATTGATATTATGAATTCATCAACACCGACACTGCATTGAAACTTAACTCGCAAAATATGAGGTAAATATAATTAAATAGTAATCTGGAGAAATGTTATCGTGTATGAAGAGCCACAAATGGACACATGGATTGAAATATTCTTGCAACATTTTCATTATATGACCACTTTAACAATAGTTTTTCAGAGCATATATAATAAAAACACATTTTAAAATCAACCTGGAATAAATAATATACATTTTGCAATCTTGAGGCACAAAAGCACTGGAAAATCAATTTTGAAAGTATTTGTTATATGGTCATATGTCATCCATCTGGACCATACAATTAACATAAAAGCCACATAATAAATTACATGTATAACCTTCCATTGAATTATTTACAGGATCTAGATACATTTTTGATATATTTGGATTTATGGAAACAATGTTCTCCTGAAGATGTTTTCTTGTCAGATTCTACTTATGAAGGGTTCAGAGCAACAGTCTCATGTACACTTGACTTGATGAAGTATCTATCTGAACTTGGTTTCAAATACTTGATGACATCCAGACTGAATCAAGATCATTTGGAGGTAATTATGATACATCAATTCTATCGAATCTATCGACTGCAATTGTGATTTTCAGGACTTTTTGGGATGATGAGAGCAGCAGGTGGATGCAATACTCATCCTGAATCAATCCAAGTTGGACAAATATTTCGCTTGATGTCCCTATATTCTCTAATAAAACCAACCAGGGGAAATAATGTCACTGGAGGGGAAATGATGAAATCTCTTCTTCATGTTGGAGATCTGAAAGAAAAAAAGATAAAAGTCATTTTCGATATTGAAATAGGAGAAAATATATCCGAATTTGAAGAAGACTTCTCCAACATTGATGAAGCTTTCGCTTATTTCTGTGGATATGTGGCAAAAAAAATAAGAAGTAACACCAAATGCGGAGAATGTGTGGAAACGATACTGGGAGAGGGAGATGAAAAGTTCAATTATTTCATAAAAAATAAGAGCCGAGGATTCTTAACATTTCCCTCCAAAAAACTGATAAATTTTCTTCGTGATGTTGAGGCTGCAATATCTGAGGTTTTTGAGAGCGAACTAAAAAGAAATTGTTTTTCGGAAATTTTAGGCAAATTGACAAATTTCCCTCCTAAAAGTTCTATAGGTTGTAGACTCCATCAGGAAGAACTATCAATAGATACACTGAGAGCATATTTAATCTCAAGATTGAGTATATGCTGTACTAAAGAGCACAATGAAAGAGCGCTCAAAAATAAATCCAAACATTTAGCTAAAATGGCTGTTATGTTGAAATGGATCAACATTAGTCTTCATAACTTGTATAAATTCTTCTATTTTCTTTCAATTCGACTTTCAGCTTTGAGAGAAAATATGTTGAATAGTCCACCAAACAAGTTTTTGGGTTGTAAACTGAGTTAATTTTCTGAAAAATTCACAAAAATCTGAGATTGTGTGCAGCTAGAATATTTCATTGGATAAATTGTGTGTGCTATATCTGAAATTCTGAAGCAGAGTTAAAGATTCGTTAGGGTTATTTAATTTGATGAATATTTAAAAAATAATGAATTTCACAATATAAACATGGATTATGACACACGCCATCTCACAATATTGCACTTCGTAGACCTATTTACGTAAACAAATAAAGCATTGGGAGATTCATGATTAAAACAGTTTAGAAAATACGTTCAATATTTTCTGTTGGAGAAATACAACTTACACAATATGTAAACATTTACAAAATGTGATTTAAAAATATTAACTGATAAATATTACACATTCACTGAAGAGTGGATTATGATAACTGTTTACAAAAAGTCTACTTGTATCATGATAATGAAAAAAAACTCTTCTCGCCCCACTATTTCATTCCATGTCTTTTTTTATTGCCAAAGAATGAACTATGAAACTCTGAGTATAATTCTTCAACAGACACACTTCCATGACAATGAATTGTTAGTATCTGATAATAAACCATTTTCAGAAACGTAAATGTGAACTTCTTGGTGAGTCCCATTTACTTTAGGGATATTTTTCCTGTTTGAAAATAATCCAGCAGTGAATCCTATTCCCCACGGAATAATTGGGATGGTGAATTTATGGGAGAGAAAAAAAAAAGTTGAACATAGTTGAAGGGTTGATACGATGAGGGTGGCAAGTGACAAAATAACAAACAGAAAATAATCTTTCATTTGAAATACTCAAACAATTTTCTCATACATCCTTTGGCCACTAGTAACTTTTCTTTCGTAAATATGAACAAGGAATTTTGTGGTTAATGAATATTAATATTATCACTTGGAACCACTTACAACTATCATTCATACAGAAAATATTATTTTTGTAAAATGTTACACTCTTCATCCATTACATTATATACATTAATTCGACAATGAACAGAATCAATCCCTATGCTGGCTATATGAAAGACTTTTGTATTGCTGAATTCTGAAAAAAAACATAATTTTATACATATTATAAACGAAGAAAGATATTTCACTCATATTATTGGAATATATTTTTGGGTATCTAAAAAACTGAGAGTACAGCATACAATTTTTTATACCTATCAATATACTGTATGTATTCTTCACTGAATTTCAAAACAAACTTGTGCTGAGTAACAAATTCTTTTAACACGTGAGTAAGGCATGAGATCATGCGAATGCCACGCTTGTTTTTATACAGGGCGGCGCAGCATTAATGTGATGCCGCACAACATGTTTTCACTCAGACAGCGTATATCTCATCGACCTGCGTATAAGCTAAATAAATGGTAGGCATCAAGCGCCTAGTGACCAACTTATATGAGCCTAACCAAATATCAATTGGGATGGTTTTATGGACATAAAAGTGAAAAATTCAAAAATTACCATTGTTTTTATACTAAACCGCTGTTTGTTTCGACATAGCCACAACAATGAATTGTTTCTAGCCAACAGATGACCATAACGCCTACTACATCATGTGACATTACATTGGTACCATGCCGGCTCAATAATACAATGACTTCTATTTAGACGGCTTGAGATCAACATGATGCCGCAAATTAAATCATTCAAAAAACCAATTTAAATTCAAAACTTATAATATATATATATATATATATATATATATATATATATATATAAATACAATAAGTCATACTTGAATGAAAGTAACCAAAAAAAATATATAAATGTATTTTTAATTCCAAGTGACAAGAATAACAAGGTAAGAATCAGTGGCGCTTATCAAACACAAAGTAAGAATAATTTTTTTATCAGTGTGAAAGTCAGCATTCTGTAGATGGTGTATTTATTGGAATACATTGGAATTGTTAAAAACTCTCTGAAAACTAATAAATATACCTGCACATGGATATATTAAAACAATATTATTTTTCATCAAAATAAAAATTGGAGAAGGAACTTCCGCACTACAGAAAAATATAGTAGAATCGACCGAAATTATAAATGATTCTCGAGTATGGTTATTGAATATATTGGGTATATAATACTGCAAGAAATTAAACAGATCCGTTTAAAATGAATTTTTGTTCAACTTGAAAAATGTATATAAGGAACCGAAAAGAAGAACAGGAATTTTGCCAGGCTCTTTCACTACTATACTCACTTAACATAATAATTTGTGTAACAAGTGCAAACAGTATGTAAATATTTATTACACATGGTACAATTGGCACATGAGATGTTGAATGCATACAATTTTTCATATTATCAGATTCTTTTATAAATAAGCACAGAGACCAATAAATGTCCCAATGTACAATCTAGGTATCAACTTGTTATTGACAGGTTGAAGATGAACCTATTATTCACTATATGAATTGGAATTTTGTGAATTTTTTATTTGAGTCAAAACTTTCCAAATTAGTTTTTAAAATCAACACTGATCAACATAGTCATTAAACTAGGCACTATAACCACTTATCAGCAGTAATAAAGATATACCAACAACCAATATTTTTAAGTATAAAATTCTATTATTTATCTAATACCATCAAAATTATATAAAACTATGATTGGAATCAATTAGGAAAAATACTCCAAATGAACATTTCTCTCTCATTACCAAACCACTCTTTTGATATTTCAATTTTTAGACCCCCTAACAGACAGTCCCCCTCAAGCCAGATGGTTTTATAGTTGCTTGAACCGTGATTGTTCAAAAACATTCTTACCTTGGTATTCGTAGGTTTCAACTCATCCAGAAGTACTACATTTGAGAGAATTCTTATTTATCATGTATTTTGTATGTAACTATTTCAGAAAATAAATGTTTATATACCTACACATCTTCCAGATTTATTTTCAATAATCAAATATAGGAATTTGTTTTCTTTTATTCTGATGAATAAGGTATATCCCAGCAATGTAGGTATCTGGAACTCTGGGAGAAATTGGAATATTTTATATTTCTGTACAAAACAAGTCAAAATGATTAAAATCATATTTTTTCAGAAGGGGAGGAAGATCCACTTTTGGACAAAAAACAGAAAATGTCATGAATCGTGGCATTTTTTTGAAAAAACTAGAATTTTATGTTTTACATTGATAACATATACCTTTAAAAAAAATATATATGTTATTCGTTGGCACAGAAGTAGTGCTTTATTAGATAAAAAAATCAAATGTCAATTACTGAAAAGTGTCCGAATGTGTACTATGGGTGGATACCTTCGGACATAAGGTAGTACAGGATTGGACGACTCTTCTTATTCAAAAAAACATTTATTCAAACTAAAATGTTTACGTTCAAATACAAGAATTTAAACTTAAAACTTAAAAATATATTTTGTTTCTTTTATATAAGTACTGCGATAATATAGAAGTAAAGTTCACGTTTGGATGTCCAAATGTGTACTATATAGAAATATAGTACACTCGGACATGCACCCTCTACTCCTCTACACTGTCCGAACCTGTAGTCAACGTAACCTCCAAAGAAATTGATATAGCAAAGTCACAACATGACCCTGTCCATTCATTTCATAATAAAAATATCCCTCTCATTGTACAAAATAAATAATATATAACGCCAGGACATAGCTAATACCTAATTCATCTAAAAAATAAGGAGAAAGTAACTTTTTACTTTTTTTTCTGAATTCCACTCGCAAACAGAAGTTCTCGATCACAACCAGATTCAAACTGACAGCAATGTATGTGGAACTGCATAATATATTGTTGAATCGTCATCCAACAAAGACGGGTGAACCGTTGTCTGAATACGTACCAGTCCGAAGGTGGACCTACCTCCCCTATATGCTATTAGAGTAGAGTAGAGAAATGTTTCTTGACATGATTTTATAAGGTTTGTAACATTTCAAAGTCTAAAAATTACTCTCCAATCAAAGACTACACTCGAAATTTAGAAAACCTCTGATCTATTTCACTTGGATTAAACAATAATTCAATTATTGTGTCTACAATTATACCCTGTCTTCAGAAATGATCCTAAAAATTGGGCTGCCATTAACAAAAAAGTGACACAACTATGAGGCAACAAATTACTCACCCGATAATACTGCAAAACGAAGAAAGTTTATCCAACAATTCATATGAAGTCATTTCACAAGGAGTTTTGGTATTCCTGATGTTCATCAATCTGTCTAAACATATTTCAAATGAGACAAAGTATTCACAATAAAATCTTGTTTGTCACCATTCATTTCATTTCAAGTTCCTTCCAATGTCAGGTGCTGAAAAACATAGAAAATATATTGGTTATTTCCAGTTTGCAATGATGCTGAAACATTTTTTGTCCCAACGAGGGAGGCCTGAATGCCTTTTCCACCGGCAACAAAGGAATTGAATAATAATTGTTACTCATAGAGAGAAGGGTACTTACAATTGAAAATTCCTTTGGAAGTCAGTCACGAAAAAGAACCATCACCGCGCCGAGCTCGATAAGAAAAGTCAATGGAATATATCTACAAAATAATCTAGTGGATTTGTTCTCTAATCTGCAACTCATTTACCTCACACATCAAAGAAACTGCGTGATTATTTTCAATCTTCGAAAAAATATTTAGTTAACCTCTCAAATGATTGAAATGATACAAAAAACAACAATAAGGTGGTTTCTTTGAGCAATGTTCAGGGGCTTCTAATTCTAGCTTTGCTATTGGTGAAGTTTGACAGATGTCTCTTTTCAACCAATAGCAAAGCTAAAATTAGAACCGGCGAACACTTCGCCTAAAAACGAATGCTGGGGAAATAAACACACCCTGTGTGGTCTGTTGTTACAGTTTACTGAAATGAAATTAGCGCCATCTGAAACGTTAGTGATCTCTATTATCAAGTAGGCCAAGTGTCGCCAAGTTGATCCCAAACTTTTACAGGTATAAGTGCAAGCACCAGGGTTTCTAGACATCTTAGCCACACCTAATCAATATCGAGAAATGCCAAAACAACCCTCCACCACCATTTTTTTTTAATGGAGGATTGTTTTGCATGGATCACAAGGGCAACAAAATTCGCTGCAGTTTCATACAATGTTTCGCAATATGGGAATGGGTGACTCAGAGATTGTGGATGTGATGGCTGCAGAGAAAGCTGTATTTTACAATCCAAAGAGATGTAATTTCACTAGTATACCTTCACGTAGAATTCTACCTTTGGAATACAAAATTGATTGATTTCATCCAGTTCACTTCTGATCATGGCAGTGCTAACATCAAGTTACATTATATTGACAGCCGTGTTTTCAAATACTCCGTATATCAATTCTCCATATGATGTGAGAGAAGTTTTCATTACTTTCGATAATGTCACTGGGTATAGAAACGAAATATAGCTTTCAAACTGGATGAAAATTATTCCATCAATGCTCATTTCCATGATCTCTATGCTCCTTCAGTTCCTTGACTTCATTCTTGAGCTGATTTATTTCCTACTGTTTTATTTGCATTCCATCTAGGTTGGTGTTTTCTAATTTTTCGACTTCAATCTGCAATTCTTCTAATAGTTTTCAAAATTGACACTTGCAATAAACCTTTTTCGCAGTCATCACAGAAATATTTCATCTTTATTGGGGATAATTGAAGGCATTTCGCCTCTGTTGCTGTAACCCTTGCACAAGCAATATGAAAGAGTCTCTCACAACCATCACAGGTAGTTTTATCATCAACAGTTTTTTTCTTGCAATGGAGACATCTATTCATGATTGGGAAAATTTCCTGGGTCCTGACTTGTCGTCCAATTTATATAAAGAGTTATTTCAATACCACACTTGGACCTTTTTTACACGGTTTCGTTTTCATTGTTACACTGTATATGTTCCTTTTCCGATCGTGGATGTCCTTGAATCCTTTTCACTTGATTAAACCTATTTTTGTATTAACTAGATTTTTGTTTATGAAATACTACCGTCGGATAAAACTATGTAATCTGAACAGAGTGACATACATTTTAAAATTGATAAACTGCATTTAACACTGGAAAATGAGCACTAAGGCAGAGCACTATTCACAGCTGTTTTGAATGCTGGAATACCAGAAAAGTCGAATTTCTACAAGTTGAGACTGGTTTTTTTAACGATAGAACGTGCGGTGATTCGAATTTGGGAAGATCGACGACGACGATCATCCCCACCCCACCACCTTGTGCTTGGAGAACTTTGGCGGGATTGATTAACTTCATTACGAGTGTGTCACTGGTGCAGATTTTCAAATTTTGGATCAAATATCTATTCAAGTTGAAAAAGCTACAATGAGAAAAGTCAGTTTCCGAGAGGAAAATAACATCCATTACATGTTCATTTGGACATGTACCTACAACAAATCACGAACAAATTTTGGGAGTATTTTGCCATCGATCAATGTCGCTTCAAGAGGCGTATTAAAGAATCCAAGAATATAATCACACCTATTCTTGATGGAAAGCATCAAAAAAATATTTAATGATCACGATTCAAATGATTCGAGTAAATTTTGAAATCAAAATGCGTTTTCATGACCTTACTTTTAATGATTGGTTTCTTTCGGATCGTATCATAACCTTAATTTTAGGCCACACCCAGCCTTGTAGAAAAACAGATTGAGAATTTACAGTCAAACTATGATGTCATTTCATTTGACTCATTGCTTTCTATCATCTGCAAGCGGAAACGACTTCCTGTAGATTCATCATCACCAGATGTCGTTTCCTGTTGACTGGCTTGAATTAGAACAATGAATCATCACTGATGCATTCTCATAACCAGTTAGTGGAAACGACTTCCGGTGTGAATAATCATCATTCGGAAACGACTTCCTGTCGATAATTATTCACCGGATGTCGTTTTCTGTTGACTGGCTCAAATAAGAACAATTAATCATCACTGACGCATTCTTATCACCGGTCAACAGGAAACGACTTCCGGTGTTGATAATTATCAACCTGACACGACTTCCTGTCGATAATTATCAGCGGATGCCGTTTTCTGTTAACTCAAATGAGAATCATCGTCTTATCACCCGTCAGCGGAATCACACGCGTCGACTTCTGATAGTGAACCAGCCTCTCTCTGCTAGATTCATTTTTCCAATGCCTTTTCTCAAGTCTCGGAAACGTCTGCAGAATTCCTCAACTCTTCGTTAGAAATGCCGTAGGTCGTAGAGCGTGGGAATGCGGTAGAAATGGGGTAGGAGTGCCGTAGAAATAGGGTAGGGATGCGGTAGAAATGCGGTGGGAATGCGGTAGGCCGTGGGAATGTGGTGGAAATGTGGTAGGCCGTAGGAATGTGGTGAAATGCAGTGGGGGGCGTGAACCGTAGGAATGCGGTAGGCCGTAGGAATGTGGTAGAAATGCGGTAGTAATGCGGTAGAAATGCGGTAGGCCATAGGAATGTAATGAAAATGCGGTAGGCCGTAGGAATTTGGTGGAAACAAAAAGCGGTACATACCAAGACCATAGGAAATGCAGAAGAAATGCGGTAGGCCGTGGAAAGGTGTAGAAATGCGGTGAGCCGTAGACCGTAGGAATGGGTGGAAATGCGGTAGCAATGCGGTAGGCGGTAGAAATGCGGTAGACCATAGACCGTATGAATTCGGTAGGAATGCGGTAGGAATGCTGTAGAAATGCGGTAAGAATTCGGTAGGAATGCGGTAGAAATGCGGTAGGTGGTAGAAATGCCGTAGGCCGTGTCCGTAGAAATCCTGCAAATCCACATAGCTCTCACGTCCACCCACTCTCACTCCTCGAACCACTGGCCCCTGGTCCTGACCATTGCACATCCATGGCCGTCTCCAGCATCGGCCATCTGCATCCAGCATGCCAGATCAGCCCCCAACCTCCGCACCCACAATGGCCGTCTGCAACCAATAGCATGCCAACGCCACCTCCAACATGACCGTCTGCATCCAGCCCTACCCAATCACACCCCCCCCTCCAACTGGCCGTCGCACCCCCTACCGCACGTCCACCTCCATCATGGCCGCCTCCAGCATGTCAGGCCCAACCAATAGCACGTAACTTCACCTCTACTTGCACATCCCACATCCCACCAGCATGCCAGACCCGCCCCCTACTACCAGACGCCCACAATGGTCGCCGATCCGGACACTAGCGCCACCAGTGACACCAGCGGCTGAATCATGAAGCACTGAGTTCGTATTGGCGCAGCCCTTCTACTCAGGTGAAAATGATTTGCAGACACACACAGTTTTCAACACCGATTAGAACAACACGTGAATGGTTTATCGTGGTTATATTTTTCCTGATTTGGAACGTGAAATATATTTTGGAGTACTCTGTATATTAATTTCTCAAACAAGCTACATGTTTTCGAAAAATAAAGAGACGCCTTGCATAATATGATATCTGCTTTCAATCAGTCGTCATGATTTTTCTTTTTCGAAACTGTAACACCCTGTAGGTGCTTTGTTTTTTAATGGTCCCAAGGTAAGTTAGTTTCAATTTTTGATTCATAATTCATTATTCCAGTTTCTTGGATGGAATTAATATGAAACAGGGAGCTCATACTTTGAAATACCTTAATGGGTCGTCGCGGATATAAAAAATATATTTCTGTTAAGCAGACGAGTTCATTCATTTTGGGAGACATTGCCAGTTACAGATATGCAACATTGTAACTGTTGTTTAGTCTGGAAATACTAAACAAAGCTTCATTCATTCGGGCAAAGTGTCGAATGGGCAATATACACGGGTCGCGAAATATATTCGCTGCAACGACAAATTGGACTCAGCCAATCAGAGTGCCACTTGGCGCTTCGCTTCTTTTTGAGAATGGAAAAATATCAAGAGGGAAAAGGGAGTCTGTTCGCGAACCTCGAAGGAATTGGGTTCCGCCGCAGGCGTGAGTCCTTTCGGGATTCGGGCCGAGTTTTTGGTTTTACCAGAAACTATATCGAAGAAATTCGCCCTTAGATATATAATGGTTCCACGGCAGGAACTATCGCGGGTAGATGTCAGAAACTTTATTTCAATGGTTAGTTCGGAAGACGAGTGTGTTTAAATTAGAAATCTGATTCGAGTGTCCACAGACGGCTACGAGGGAAATGGGAATTATATTCGAGACTAGGAGAAACATGGGAATTACAGGGGTAAGTCGCTGGCTTAAGTAGAAAATCTAACTTGATGCATAGCTTTTAACTACTGATTCACGGGGTGAACCTCATGTACAATTAATACCAGATTAGGGGTATACATAATAGGGTATATTGGGAGTTCGTCTATTAAATTTGAGACTAACTGAAGACGATCACAATTTTTATTAATTTGGGAAAAACGGAAGTCAGTTACGCGGGTAACAATAAACTATGAGAGCCATGGGAAGAAACTGGTTCTATATTTCGATAATAGGAAATCACTATATATATCGGAAATATGAGCTCCCTTTTATTTTAGAACAGATATGTAATATTTTCAAACTATTCGTTGTTGTTCTTTACTCTCAAAAGGA
Organism: Gonioctena quinquepunctata; assembly: GCA_018342105.1. NCBI lineage: Eukaryota > Metazoa > Arthropoda > Insecta > Coleoptera > Chrysomelidae > Gonioctena > Gonioctena quinquepunctata. Next base: position 101,283 of record JAFIRS010002828.1, on the reverse strand, counting down.
GATTGTTTTTTTTAGTTTACATTTTATCTTATGATTGACCATTTTTTTTATTCGACAGGCGTCGAGCTGTATTATAGTTTTATTTTTTGTCAATAGATGTATTGGAGTTAATTTGTGTGTATTATTTTCTCAACCGAAGTTGAGGAAAGGGAAATTGAATTCAATCAGATTATTTTAATTGAGAGGCAAAAGTCAAATATTAAGTTACCTTATCACTTAAATAAAAGTCCCTTGAGACGAAAGACAAAAAGTACTAATCTTTATATAAAGACGTTATTCAAAACAAGACCTCGCATACATACTAAGCCGAAGGCATGAATCCAAGTCCGACGGACTAGTGTTAAACCAAAATATCAGTGCCTTACATTATAGTAAAGAAACACTCTATAAAAATTGGTGTTGTGTGTAGAAAAATCCATTTTTCTACATACACCCTGGTGACAAAGCTGCCCTTATAATATGTAAATATTATATGTAGAAACATTTTTGTACAAAGAGAGTGTGACTATTCTTTACACGAGGAGTTGAGATAATATAAGTAAGTATGGAAAATTCCATTATGTTATCAAATCTTACGATATGTTTTTCGGTAGGAAAAATATTGAGAATTATCGGCAAAATAGTTTTTCTTTAGAATTTAGTTTTTTCTTCAAAAAATTAAAATAAAGACAAGTCACATAGTATAGTGACATGTTTTACAATGGTGACTGAGCGGTGAGATATTTGAATAACTTTTCAGAGGGAAAAAAATGTTTGAGAAAGTGATTTCTGTTTTACAATGGTGACTGAGCGGTGGGATATTTGAATAACTTTTCAGAGGGAAAAAAATGTTTGGGAGAGTGATTTCATGTTTTACAATGGTGACTGAGCGGTGTGATATTTGAATAACTTCCAAAGAGAAAAAGGTAGGATATATGAATAACTTTTAAAGAAAAAAAAGGAGGGATTTTTGATAACTTTTCTAGGTGGGTGAGTTGACAATTTTTTTTTAAAGAGAAAATATTTGGGAAACCTATTTGTGTTCTACAATGATGACCAGCGGTTGGGGATTTTCGAATAACTTTTAAAGGAAAAAAATGGCGAAATAACTTTTAAGAGGAAAAAAATTGTTTGGGAAACTGATTTGTGTTCCACAAAGTAGGTACGCAGTGTTGATAATTTTCCTTCAACCACAAATTAATGGGGCTGTTGAATTAAATAGCTAGAGAGATAGGAAATTATTTTGGGAAAAATTCACACATAAAATTGTTTTCCAGAAAAAGTAGGAGGTGCCAAAATCGATTTTACCGCGTATTTTCTAACATATTACAAGTCCCATTTATTTTCTGAATTGTTGTGAGAAAAATAGTTGATTTTGTTTTCAGACTAAATCGAGAAAGCGATGAACTAGGATTTTTTTTTATTGTATTTTCATACAGGTTGAGCTTGAAAAGTAAACTGAATGTTAGAATATTTTTTTACTATTGAAAGGGGAGAAGAATAAGGTGTTTGCCACCTAATAGTTGAATTCAAGGCAAAACGTTGATATTGCTAGTCATTAAGAAATCGATTTGGTAACCAAGTAGTGATTTCCAGAGAAGGTTCGACGAAAAAGGTTTGTGGTTATGATTTTTGACTAGAGTTTTTCATGTGCATGTTGAGTTCACCCTATTTACTAACCCAAGACATTTTGTAATGATATTGAACGAGTCATCGATGGAAGCTGGAAGCTCAGAAATTATAGGATGAAGAAAAAAAATATTGGAGAATTTTTTGGTAGAAGTTATTGTTGAAAAAATGTTGAAATTTTTTTTTCAGGTAATTTTGAAAGATATAAATTTTTTTGAAGTACATTTTGATACTTCGAATGAAAGTTAGAGAAAGAAAAATAAGATAGAAAATGAAAAAGGTTTAAATATCAGGTTGTTACATACAAGTACACAGCCATAGACGAATAATAATTGAAATGATTTTTTTTTCTCGATACCTTGATATTCGATTTTAAATGAAAGAAATAATCTAGTAAATTTTAATACAGAAGTACTAGGGATTTTATATTTCAGGAATTGAAATTTTACGGAAACATGATTTGATGCAGTGGATTGTAATTTCTTTCAGGTCTTGGGAGTAATTTTTTTACAGTATTTTGATGTTTACAGGAGATTTTGGAGATATAAAGGGATATTGGAGATTGGAGATTTACACTTGGAAGTTTGTGGAAAAATGGTTGTTTTTTTTTTGGATTGAGACAAGGATTTATTTTGGGAAGAAATGTTGAGACACTCGTTAGCCCGGAGAAAGGGGCTGTTTTTTTGGATAGTTTTGTGGATTTTTTTTTTAGGATGGGAGAATTTCAGACACTGGTTTGAGGTAATTTTTGTGAGCTGCGGAGAGAAGCAGTTGGGAGTAGCAGGGGCGTACTTAGGAAAATTAGTGCCCCTTGAGGAAAGTTTCGTCGTTGTAGGTTGCTAGACGGAAGAAGCTGAGAAAGGAGCAAATGGTTTCAGAAGCTGAAAAAGAGGTAATTGTCAGGATAGACAGTTGAAGAAGAAAAAGGCGATTGCAGACATAAAGTTGGGGGAACAATATGAGTATGTGCTGATTGTAATTCAATGTTCGTCGGGGTAGGTGCCCGGAAAGTATTTGTTGGTCACCCAATTCGATTGTTGTTACAACGATGGAAGTCTGCAGATGGAACAAGTTGCCTTTTAGAAGTTGAAGTGGGCGCCGCGAAAGGGTGGCCTTGGGAGATGTTCTGCTGAAGGAGAACAAAGATTGTGAGAATTAGGAGGTTGAGCGAAGGACCAGAGGAGAGAAGACGTTGTTTTAGGAGGTCGAGGTAGGACCACAGAAAAATGGTAAAGAGGAGGTCGAGGCAGGACCGTATCGGAGATGTTTTAGGGAAATTTGGGAGCAAATGGCTTCGAAGGATGTCAGGAGAGACAATTGGAGAATGAAAAGGCGATTGGATGCCGAAGGCTAGTAGAAAAGGAATATTTGTTGATTGTAATTCAACGTTCGGCGGGGTGTGTGCCCGGAAAGTAGTTGTTTGTTGTCAAATATGATTTTCGGTCATAGCGATGTTAGTCTGCAGAGGAGGTAAGTTGCATTTTGCAGCTGAAGTGGGCACCCAGAGAGGGTGGGCCCGAAAATGTTTGGAAAGAAACAGGTATCAAGAGGATACGCAGGTCGAGGAGGACCAAATTGGAGGTTTTGTAGGAAAAGATGAGATGTCCTAAAAAGGGGCAGAATGGCTGAGTCAGCTGGAAGGGGTCTGATGATAGACCCTACGATGCGATTTTGTGGGACGGCAGTTCCTACAGCGAATAGGCGTTATTTACGTCGTAATCGGGCGATTTTTGAGCGCCTTTGGCGTATATTTTTCGTAGCGATTTTATACGTTTTCTGGCTCTGTAGGAGGGGCCGCAGAATACTCCTACCAGGGTTGATTAAACTCCAGCTGGTGAGTAAAAGTCTCACAACTTGGAAGTCTTATTCTTTATTTTCTTTCTTTCTTTCTTGCTCTGTAGGTGGGGCTTAAGAATACTTCTACCAGGGTTGATTGGACTCCAACTGGTGAGTAAAAATCTCACAAAATGGAAGTCTCGTTCTTTTCTTTGTCTGTCCTTTTTCTTTCCTTATGGCTCTGTAGAGGGGGCTTGAGAATGCGCTACCCAGGGAGAGGTTCGAAGTTGGTAGGATGGTAATTCTTACAACTAAGGCGATTTGGTCACGTTGTGCGATGAGCTTCATGCCCACAGAAGTTGATAGGACGGTAAATCCTATAACTAAGGACTTTGGTCGCGTTGTGCGATGAGCTTTATGCCCACAGAAGTTGATAGGACGGTAAATCCTATAACTAAGGACTTTGGTCGCGTTGTGCGATGAGCTTGATGCCCACAGAAGTTGGTAGGACGGTAGTTCCTATAACTGAGGCGATTTGGTCGCGTTGTGCGATGAATTTATGTCCACATGAGTTGGTAGTATATTTCTACAACTGAGGCGATTTGGTCGCGTTGTGCGATGAATTTATGTCCACATGAGTTGGTAGTATATTCCTACAACTGAGGGATTTGGTCGCATTGTGCGATGAGCTTTATGTCCACAGAAATTGGTAGGATGTTAGTTCCTACAACTGAGGCGATTTGGTCGCGTTGTGCGAAGGGTTTTATGCACCCAAGAGTAGGGCGATAATTCCTACTATGTTGGACCTCGCCTATGAGTCATATTTGTGTCATTGGATGCGATTTATGCGTTTTGCTCTGTAGGAGGGGCCGCAGAATTCTTCTACCAGGGGGAAGGACACCAGCTGGTGGAGTAAAAGTCCCGCAACTCGGGAGTCCTACATATATTATTGGAGTGTAATCCATTAGATTGGGAATTTTATTGGAAATATATAAATAGTATTTTAAGAATGCATGCATGCAAGGGTTCGAATAGGTGTTAGTAGGAAAATGGACGAAGAAAAACCAAGATTTTTGTTGTTGGACAGAATAGGAAGACACTTAGTAATTTGAATTTTGAATAACTAGAAGTGATAGGGCAGGTCGAGGCAGACCTTGTCCAACGTGGTAGTAACCGTTTTAGGTTGGTAGATACTACAATTTCACTGGGTACATTGTACCCTGGCCACGGCCTAAAAGGGATATTTCAAAATGGAATATGGAAATTTTTTTATCGGGAATTTTTCAGCCGCGGGTTCGTGGCGAAAACGGTCGTCAGGCAAATTCACCACGTTACTAAGGGGTTGAGTAATTCAGACAGAAATAAAGTTATTTTTTTATTGAATTGTAGGGCGTACGAAAATTGTTGAAATTGGATATGTTCATAATTTCACCGTGTTTGTGAAGGGTACAGATTGGTACAGATTTGCCGAACAAAGTAATTTGTATCACTTATGGGGTGATTTAATAATTTTTGGAAAGTGAAAAAAATAATATTTGAAATACCAGGGTAGGCCAATAATTTTGAGTAATTCTAAAATAAGAAATACAATTTTATGACGAGGGTTGTTCAGCATTTATTTTGAATTGAATACAACATATTTAAAATATGGGGTGGTTGGTAAGTTTTTTTCTTAAAGATACCGGGAAAGTTCGATAACTACCGAGATTTTTGTTTTGTTTTGTTTGATTTGATTGATAAAAGTAATGAGTAAATTCGAAGGTAGGAAGCACCTTTAAGCTTCCTTGATAAACTCTATTCGCTATCTGACTGGACCACAGATAGGCACTAGAATAGGCAATAATTTTATCACATAATGTCGACATGTTTGCAAAAACTTTTTTGGAAATTATTTATGAATATTGAATGTATTTTACTATTTCTTCGTTTTGATTATTTGATATTTTGGGTTTGGGATTTTATTACTATAAAATGATTTTTTCATATGGTATTGTTTAATGTTTCGTTTATAATGATTGACTTTGTTTTAATAATTGATTGATTATATGTTATGCTGAAATATTTCAAGGATTTCAACCATGGACTTTCAAAAAATGGTTATGAATGGACTGATTTCTTTGGTTACTTTGATTTGTGAAAAACTTGTTTTAACCATGATTAGTGCGTGACTCGGGTTGAAATAGTGAAAGGACTATCGGGGATGGTATAACCAGCGACGGAGTTCCAGAGATGGGAGGCGAAGCAGCAGTCAGCACGGTAACTTTTCTCTTCTATGTATTTAGGCCAAAGCAAAAACGGATATAGTACTCGAGGGGGTGCAGAGAATCACAAGGCGACTGTCAGACCTTGAACATTGAGGGTAGCAGCCAGATAGAGAAAGCAGAGAGCGTGTCCGCAGTGGAAATATTGACACAACATTCATATAATAGGTCCAGGAGTGGGGAACTTGCCCTCCTGACCGAAGTAAAGCGTGGAAACTATGGAAAAGGGTCCTTGTATGAGCTAGAGCTCAGCTCCGAGAACAGACAATAAAACGATACGGTTACGACGGAGTTACAGTAGGTTGGACGAACTGAGTAAGCCATACAGACTACACGAAAGTAATCCCTCGTATGAACCAAGTAAGCAGAGGCGGTCCGGCCGAATTAACGGGGTTCACTAAGTGATGGAGTGAACCATGGGAGCCACTATTGAAAGAAGTTTGTAGCAGAGCAATCTGGCCACATATGTTACGGAGCCCGGAAATTGTTCCAGTCGATTCGATCCTACAGCTAGTACGCAGATCGAAATTAGCCAGTGATCCGGCCACATGAACTTTGTTTTTGGGCCTTGAAAGTTACCATCCAGCATCACTCATCGCTACGTTAGTGACAGTGCCGCCGAACAATCGGGAGTATAGTGAAACAGAAAGGCATTTTTTTTTAAACGAAATAAACGGGTCCGCAATATTAAAAATTGGGTGAATTCAGATTGTAGGTTGTATTTAGAATTAAGATTGATGAAAAACGTGACCCCCTAGGAATTGAACGGGACCGTACTAAGGGAAGGGCCTAAATCGTTGGCCACTAGTAAGATTTTTTTTTAAGTTTGATTTGAAATATACCGGTCTTGGTCAATATTTTTTTTTGTATTTTGGAAAAAATACTGGCATATGTAGCCACTATTTTTTTTAAAGGGGGAAGTATTGTAACACCCTGTAGGTGTTATTGCTTTGTTTTTTAATGGTCCCAGGGTAAGTTAGTTTCAATTTTTGATTCATAATTCATTATTCCAGTTTCTTGGATGGAATTAATATGAAACAGGGAGCTCATACTTTGAAATACCTTAATGGGTCGTCGCGGATATAAAAAATATATTTCTGTCAAGCAGACGAGTTCATTCATTTTGGGAGACATTGCCAGTTACAGATATGAAACATTGTAACTGTTGTTTAGTCTGGAAATACTAAACAAAGCTTCATTCATTCGGGCAAAGTGTCGAATGGGGCAATATACACGGGTCGCGAAATATATTCGCTGCAACGACAAATTGGACTTAGCCAATCAGAGTGCCACTTGGCGCTTCGCTTCTTTTTGAGAATGGAAAAATATCAAGAGGGAAAAGGGAGTCTGTTCGCGAACCTCGAAGGAATTGGGTTCCGCCGCAGGCGTGAGTCCTTTCGGGATTCGGGCCGAGTTTTTGGTTTTACCGGAAACTATATCGAAGAAATTCGCCCTTAGATATATAATGGTTCCACGGCAGGAACTATCACGGGTAGATGTCAGAAACTTTATTTCAATGGTTAGTTCGGAAGACGAGTGTGTTTAAATTAGAAATGTGATTCGAGTGTCCACAGACGGCTACGAGGGAAATGGGAATTATATTCGAGACTAGGAGAAACATGGGAATTACAGGGGTAAGTCGCTGGCTTGAGTAGAAAATCTAACTTGATGCATAGCTTTTAACTATTGATTCACGGGGTGAACCTCATGTACAATTAATACCAGATTAGGGGTATACATAATAGGGTATATTGGGAGTTCGTCTATTAAATTTGAGACTAACTGAAGACGATCACAATTTTTATTAATTTGGGAAAAACGTAAGTCAGTTACGCGGGTAACAATAAACTATGAGAGCCACGGGAAGAAACTGGTTCTATATTTCGATAATAGGAAATCACTATATATATCGGAAATATGAGCTCCCTTTTATTTTAGAACAGATATGTAATATTTTCAAACTATTCGTTGTTGTTCTTTATTCTCAAAAGGAGATTGTTTTTTTTAGTTTACATTTTATCTTATGATTGACCATTTTTTTTTATTCGACAGGCGACGAGCTGTATTTTAGTTTTATTTTTTGTTAATAGATGTATTGGAGTTAATTTGTGTGTATTATTTTCTCAACCGAAGTTGAGGAAAGGGAAATTGAATTCAATCAGATTATTTTAATTGAGAGGCAAAAGTCAAATATTAAGTTACCTTATCACTTAAATGAAAGTCCCTTGAGACGAAAGACAAAAAGTACTAATCTTTATATAAAGACGTTATTCAAAACAAGACCTCGCATACATACTAAGCCGAAGGCATGAATCCAAGTCCGACGGACTAGTGTTAAACCAAAATATCAGTGCCTTACATTATAGTAAAGAAACACTCTATAAAAATTGGTGTTGTGTGTAGAAAAATCCATTTTTCTACATACACCCTGGTGACAAAGCTGCTCTTATAATATGTAAATATTATATGTAGAAACATTTTCGTACAAAGAGAGTGTGACTATTCTTTACACGAGGAGTTGAGATAATATAAGTAAGTATGGGAAATTCCATTATGTTATCAAATCTTACGATATGTTTTTCGGTAGGAAATATATTGAGAATTATCGGCAAAATAGTTTTTCTTTAGAATTTAGTTTTTTCTTCAAAAAATTAAAATAAAGACAAGTCACATAGTATAGTGACATGTTTTACAAAACGTTATATATTTGAGATATTTTACTTCGTCCACGTTTTTGTACGTTGAGTGGCATACACTACATGTGATTAATTATGATAGTGAACACTGCAACACCCTTTATTTTAACCCCAGATTTGAAATTATATGATTCAAATTTGAGAAGGTGAAATCACTTTGCCGATAGGCTGCTCAGATGGATACGGTTAGGCCGTTAGTAAGGTTCAATTAATAACTTTTCCTAGTTTATCAAATTGGGCCACTAAAAAAAAATATACATCAATTAACTTGACTAGTTCAAGAGTTGGGCGCCAGGTTTGCTGAAGATCAAAGCCAAAGATAAATAAAATTGAATAAATGTCACCTAGCTTGTTTGCGAAGGCAAATAAATATGCAGGAAATCAACTTTACAAATTTATCCCAGACAATAAAAAGAGTAACTGGATAGAAAAGATATAAAAATGTTCACAATGTTACTTGAAGAGTATAAAAAAAAACAATGAACAAATTGAAAAAAATTACATGTAGATTGAAAAATTTTGGACTTTGGATTTACAAAATAGTCAAGATTCCTCTAGATTTTGGTGATGCGGTATATACCTGCGGAGGTCTTCAATGGGGGGAGATGTAGAAGGCTGGTTTTTACGAAGATGGTCTCAGTGGTGTGACGACGAAACTATTTTCAGCGGTACGACGACGAATCTGGTCGTGGGTGGTTATCTATCTGGTTTTAGACCCCCTTATTGGCGTGCATTGTTTTGATCTTCACGGACCAGGCTGAATTGAATGTGCTGTATGACCTCCTAGGGTACCAGTCCTTCTGTCTCAGTAGGTGGCTTCACTTCGTGGTATATATCATGCGAAGAAAATGTTAGGAATCAAAATTTGTACAAAATAGGGGAGAACGAAGGATATCCTTTGAACCTCAAGTATTATGATTCAAATTTTAATCTAGAGTCAAAAGATAGATGCAAATGATAGCATACAGAAAAACCCCAGTCTATATAGAAGACTGGAAGATTACAGTGAAAGAACAAATATAATAGCCATCAAATCCGCTATTCTGGATTTAAATTTCCAAGTTAATTTTAATAATTTAAAAAAATATTATCAATGAGCAAAATTCAAAACCAAACAAACAAACCCCACCCAAAACGCTCTTTTAAAATTCAGTTTAATTTTGAAATAAAGTGAGCTTTGATATGTACCAGAAGGGTCAAAAAATTGAATGAGTAAATGTATTCAAAAAGAAATATAAAAATTTCCTCAAGACTTAACCAGAGAAAAAATATAGTATTTTGAAGCAAAATACTCTAAGGTTGCAAGAGAAAAGAAATAGTATTAAAAAACAATATAATTAAATGTTGCCAGAGAAAAAATATAGTATTTTGAAGCAAGTACCATAGAAAAATATAGCGTTGGGAACCAAAATAATGATCAGACCCTGGGGCAAAAATATACTATTCAGTTAAGATAAGAAGAGAGCGAATACACGTCTTTCAGTGGCACAACTCTCTTAGATAAAGATAAAGTGAAATAATTTTTTTTATTGAAGAATTTTCAGAGATAAACCGAAGAGGGAGACCGCACGTCTTTCAGTGGGCACAACTCTCTTAGATAAAGATATTTTCGAAATGGGGCGGCAATTCCCCTTTCGAATCGATAAGCCAGGTAATTCTCAAAAAATTTAATGAATCTTCCTGCTCTTGGCGACTAGGTAGTAACTGAAATGAATTGATTCTGCAACGATCAAAAATCAAATAACCCTCACTGTGGATTGAATGAAGTAAATCGATAAAAGGAACTTATTAAATGTGAATCAAATTCTATGCTTGAGGAATATATTGAATCGAGTGTTCTGAGACTAGTTGAGCCAGAGGTACAACCCTCTCCAGGAGCGATTCTTTCTCAAGAGAAAACCAAAATAATCTCATTAACGTATAGTTATGAAATTAAATAAGAAATTGCTTACCAGATAGCTTTCCTATAAGGTACTGCAGAACTGTCCCAGAATAGTCGAATACACCCTTTGCAATCAGAATCCTTGGAATAATCCCCTGGTACGGTGAAGTGAGCACTAGTCTACCAATTATCTGGTACCTAAAAAATGGGAAAAGCGTAGAACTGATTTCCAACAAAAATTTGTTGCAAATGGTCTGAACGGATTCTACGTCAGACACACACATGTGCACTTAATGTTCGACAAAATGGCCGAAATATATTTTTTTGTGGTTTTTTCGTTACTTAAATCCAAAACACAAATCAACCTTGATAGAAATTAGCCAAAGGGAGTATCATATACGATATGTTGGATATAAAATAATATGTAGATTATTCAATCGGAAAAATCCAAATGTGACAGAAAGCTGACCCTATAGAATTTATACGTAACCTTCAAAAATTACCATCCAAGAATTCGAAAATTACAAGCATAGAAAAAGCAAAAAATAATGTTGATCACTACAACATTGATTGCAAAATAAGGAAAATGATTATACTCCACCAATTTCAACAGTGATCGTTATTCAATTTACAAATCGTAATGTCCAAAATCAATTCACTCACCACACCTGCCTATCTCAAAGTTCAATAGGAGAAAGAGGCCGATCATCCTTTCGGTTCGACGAAATCATAGTTCACCCGTTTTTTCACAAACTAACCTCGGTTTTTCTCTATTGAAAAACACTTATGAAAAAAAAACAACTGTTTGACGACACGAATACAACGGTCATGATACCATTTTCGAGAGACGATAATAAAGGGCGCATTCTTCACGACCTGAGCAGTGACTACTGACCCGCACTGCCGTAAAGATAAACGGAAAGTTATGAGAAATTGGTTATGTATAAGGAAGTAACGAAAAATTCGTTACACACCCTGGGTTTCACCGTCTGTGTAACACAACAATTTCCCTAACAACCTGTATACCTGGCGAATGTATCCAGATCATGCTACAGCACACATCCGATACAGATAATTATATTGATTTTTCAAGCAAATGACAATTTGTTTCCAGAGACATTTTTGTATTAGGTGTTGAATTCTACATATATACTTTGATGGTGGTAATTTACATTTGAACGTGGCCTCCTCCAAAGTACTTTGATTTATCCAGCAAACGCTCAGTGTTCTTGATGCTTTCGTTACTTGCATCATTTTTATACAATTCTCGCAAATGTTTTTCCAAATCGCACAAAATTACGACTTTATGTGCTGAAAGTCATTGTATTGCTAGATATTTCAATATCTGATTATTATTTCAAACTAACAGTGACAACACAGCATGTTTACATTTGAACAAACAAAGTTTCAACTCCTAGCGATTATGATCAATGAAAATGATTAATTTGAACCCACTGATGATGAAATTCCCATTGTAAGATTTCAATCAGTGGTTACTTCAGGTTGATAAGAAAGTGTGGAAAAAAAGAGTCAGGTATAGAGATTCACGTTACCTCGTTAAAACATCAAGAATATATTTTGATGTGAGATAATTTGGAGACACTCTGCTTCTTTATGGTTATGTTTTCTCCCAATTTCGATATGTGGAAAAAAACTCATACACGCGGTATACGGATAGCAGCAAGTTTTCCTAATGAGGTGTTCCGCCATTCTCTCTCATTGGGATACATATATTTAATGGAATTCCTTGTATACTATTTTGATAATGACCTATATCGCACAACTAGATGTCAAGTTTCTACGACCAGAGCTTCTGTAAAGTTTCAATATGATTTTTTTTCATTTATATCTGTATACTATGACTGATATCAACACATTTTCGCAGTCGATCGATATGTTTTCTAACGTTCGGTATTAGAAGTGAGATAATAAGTTCTGACTAAACAAAGACATTTTTCTAATGATATATTATACGCTATATTCATTTCGATCGTCTTTTTTCTCAGACATGTACCATTTTGGTGACACTGCAAAGGGTGGTTGTGTTTTTCCTCCACCAGAAGTTCTGTGAATTTCAGGAGAATGTTATAAATTTTTTATTTTTTTCCTTAATAGAACACCTTGTTTACCATTATTCGAGAACACTACGTTTTTCCACAGCTGAGTGGAATGTTTGCCAAAGTTCTGTATTTTAAGCGAGCTAACGTTCATGCGATACTCTACACATTCATTAGGATTTATATAAATTCTAATGAATCTTTTTTATAAATTCAGACAAGTTCATCTGTTTAAGAAAGATGAAGCTAACATGTGAACTTGAAATCAGAAGTTAATTGTTTTGGAGTGTGTCACTTATACATTTTTAATGGAATTGCTTTGCTTATTCCTGAAAAAACTCTGTCAGAATAGTACCTAATATAACAATAATAGTACTTGCATTATTTTGATAGGTCCATGTTTCTTTCACAGCAGGGCGACGTGTTTTTCCATCCAGAAGCTCAGTACACTTTGAGTGTGATATTCTGTATATCTTTTTCACTCGTCAGGATGTATATTTTCAATGGAACACTTTGTATATCACTTTTTTATATCATATTTTTTCACAGTCAGACGTAATGTTTCCCTTGATCAAAAGTTCTGTGAATTTTTAATGTGACATTTTCTTTCGATTTTCTCTTGATTGTACACAGTATAACATTATTTTGATACCACATTGTTTTCACAGCTAATCGATATATTTTCCCACTGTAAAGTTCTGTACATTTCAAGTGAGACATTCTATATATTTTTCTCCCGTCGGGATGTATATTTTATATTGAACATTTTTGTATACTTTTATGTAATATTATTTCACAGCTATACCATAATATAATAGCCAGTGACTCATGCTCAGCTTCAGGGTGCCCAAGAGAGGCAAGAGAAGAGTAAAGAGAATTCCAGTGGCGTAAACAATTCCCTTTTAAATAATATTTTTATAATAACTATAACGGAATAGTCATAGGTAAACTCAGGCAAATATGTACTTTGCATATTGAGCATATTTTATACAAACGAAGATTTTGCATTGTTTTCAAGTTAATGACATATTATGCATAACAATTCTTTTTAGACAATATTTTTATATTATAAGTTCCTAATTTTATTCATGGGTGGAACCCTAAAACCTCTTCAGCTAGATAAGTATAAATATTTTCGAAAAAATTTTCATTATGAAGGTATACACACTTTAATGTTCAGGTAGGTTTTAGGTAATTAAGTCTTCTTAAAAGACATACTTAAAATGCATAGTTTGATTTAGCTTCATAATAATAACTGAAAATGCATTTGAATTATTATTATAACACATTATTATGAAAAACTTATGCTAGAAATACTGAGCATATCACTCTGACCTGTTAGTTTTATAGCAAAAACATTTCATGATGACATTTTAGTAAACATTATTTTCATTTCTGAAACTGAAAAAGTTTTACTATATTTTTTTTCATTATTAGTCATCAGTTGTCCTCAGCTACAATTCCCAAAGTTTATGCGTATAAATTGAGAATCACCCTGTATATATAATGCAGGGGTATTTAGGTATTTCGAAGAAACACAAATCCAAATTCAAAATGAAGACAATCTGAGATCGACTGCGTCCATTTTAAATACTGAACACATTAATAGAATTTACTTTACGCTACTCTTAACTTTAGGTTCATTACTCGTTATGAGGTTTGATCGGAATGTGTCCCAGAATCGCCACTATCACTATTTTCGGAACCAGGAGTGATAAGAGGTTCAACCATAATTTCGACTTGAGTATCCAATCTACATTTTTGTTCTTCTTTTATGACATGTCCAATACACTTCTTCTGTTGTCACGCCATTTATAGCTTCGTTTAACAAAAGTTCAACGTCATTCAATTTAAATATTTTGTTTTTTTTCGCAACTTTACCTTTTATCTGAGCCCATATGAGTTCTATCGGATTTAGTTCACAGTGGTATGGAGGTAATTACATTAGAGTAACTCCACAATTATGCGTCATTCCATCGACAACATATTCAATATACCGGTCTTTATGTGTACGGACAATGTTAAGCAATGACACTTTCTGAATACTTCCTTCATAGTGTATGTCTTTTGATTCTATCCAGTCTCTTATGTCGGCTTTTCGCCAAGCAGACGTTGGTAATTTTTCTACTCGCAGACTGTGATACGGCGCATTGTCTATAACGATTACCAAACCAGGCTTCACGCGCACCAATACTGACGGAAACTTTTCAAAAACTTCAGCGTTCATATCTTCATGATAGTCGCCAGTCTTCTTAGATTTGAAAACGTTGAAACCACCATCCATCCAGAGTTACTACCTATGTGGGTAATAATCAGTCAACAGCCCTTACCGGAAGGATATTTCAAACCTTTCAAAAACCCGTTGAAAAATGCTTGCCTTCGAGCCTATGGTCACGTATTTCTTAAAAAAAAAATTTGCCACAACACAATCTAATTTTTTTCGATAAATAAGCATTTGCGATATCGCTTTAGACATCGGAAGTTCAAATCGCGTAATGTTCACTTTAAAATTCCAAAGGATATTTCGGGAAAAGAGTTATCAGCATCTACTTCAGCCTCGATATCCTTTAGAGTTGGCATTTCATGAAAAAAAATGTGCACTTCCCGGCGAAATATATATTCAATGTCATCATCTTCAATAATTTTCTTCCTATCTCTTGTTTCCTCCTTTGCTTCTTGTTATCAACTTTGAATGATCTAAAAATTGTCCGAGAACACAATTTTGTTGAACTCCTGCAAAATTCTGTTGCGTCTTGAAGACAATTGCAGATACAATCATTCGAAACCTTCCAAATCCATTCAGACGATGGACGTCCTAAACGGAAGTAATCAAGTTATCCCATCGTCTACAACCTTCAAACTAGCGTAAGGTAAATTCTATTATTTGTTCAGTATTTGAAATGGACGCAAGTCGATCTCAACTTGTCTCTAACTTTGCAACAACAAAGACGAATTTCTGGAGGTGCATTTTTTTTTTCTTCGGTCGTATTTTTTTTAGCATATTTGTATACCGTTAGCTGCAGATGAGTTCGAAATATTTTGATATAGTTTACACAGTGTGACTATGGGATGTAAACTGTTTGATG
The DNA here is from genome assembly GCA_018342105.1 of Gonioctena quinquepunctata. NCBI lineage: Eukaryota > Metazoa > Arthropoda > Insecta > Coleoptera > Chrysomelidae > Gonioctena > Gonioctena quinquepunctata. Next base: position 85,917 of record JAFIRS010002828.1, on the reverse strand, counting down.
TAATTTTCGAGCAAATAATAATTTTTCGCAACATTTCTAGAATAAGTTTTATGAATCTCATATTCTTTATTTTCAACATTAGATGTGTAAAAAACATCAAATCAAAATAACTATAACCAAATTCACAACAAAACATCGTAACATTCATTGATTTATCTCAATAATCTCATAAGGAACCCGAATTCATCATTCAGTAAGCCGTCCTTCCCGTTCTATACAAATTATAGTCCTTTCATTCACAGACTTTGTGGCATTTTTGATAAATAGGGGATTAATATTAGCACAACACTCCCGAATGGTATTCTCTAAATGTTCTTCGTTTTCAAATGGTCTGTGCTTCTACACTTTTTGTTTCAGATAGCCCCGTAGAAAAAAGTCCATTGGAGATGAGCCCGGTGATCCTGGTGGCCAATATTCTTCCCAATCTCGTCCTATCACTTTGCCCCTAAACATCTGACTGAGACACTATTCCACTTCTACCGTTTGGTGGATCGGTGCCTCGTCAAGCTGATACCACAAATTTCGTCAGAGGCAGATTATCCAAAACTTCAGACAACTGATTCATAATGAAATTTCTGAACATGTCTGCATTCAAATTTTCTCTAAAAAAATATGGTGCAATTATTTGGTTATGTAATAAATCACACCACACATTTGTCTTGAATGAATATTGCTCAGGGCATTTTATTACAAAATTTGGATTATCGTTGGACCACCAGCGACAATTTTGGGAACTAACTTTTCCGTTCGAAGTGAAAGTTGCCTCGTCTGTCCATAAAATCCTGTGGGGAAATGTGATATCATTTTCTCTCTCACGTTGGAACCAAAATGAAAATCCATTTCAAATATCGAAATCTCTTTCTTTGAGACTGTGTATACCTTATTGGATCATGTGGTTTCTTGAAACGATTGTCCACAGAGCCAGTTTCTTTGAATGTTTTCAATATCCTTCCCACGGTACTAAAGTGAATATTTCTTCCTGGATGTCGGTGAATGAAAATACAAGCAACATCTGGATATGGCACATTCTCACCACTTTGTCTTGTGTGGATAACATTGTACATAAAACTCATTTATGAATTATAAATGTAGGAAAATCTGTACACAAAACAACTCGATTTATTGAACGCAATTATTTGACATAAACCAAAACTGAAAATTTGTTTCAAAAGCCTACTAAGGGAAAATTTTATTTTCATTCGATCAATTGTACTATTTTTTTCCCGAAAAGTTGCATTAGTCTTATATTGTTTAAAATCACGAAATTTTATATTATGTTTAGTACAAATCGCTAGAATATATATATATATATATATATATATATATATATATATATATATATATATATATATATATATATATATATATATATATATATATATATATATATATATGTATATATGTGTGTGTACAGTGTCACACATAAAATTCGCAACATATGGAAGTTTTTTTTATTAAGAGGTTCAATGAAAATTTGACTTCGCAGTTAGTTTGTACTTCGAAAATGACTAAAAAACAGCCTCTCTTCTCTTGTCATGTGCTACAGTAAACCTGTCAAATTTGACAATTTTTTCTAAAATCCTCAAAAAACCGTTTTTTTATTTCGAAAAATGCCAAAGACAAAAGTTGCTCAGTTTCCAATTTTATACCTTTCCCTCAAATTTGGACTCTCTACTATTACTTCGACATTTTAAAAAAAATATATATTTTTCGAATCTTTCGCTCTACCGATTCGATCGAAAAATGATTCAAGTTTCATAATTTTGATGGATACGAGACCTCAATATTCATATCTTGCCCAGAAAATACTCACATTGGACTGTTACCAGAAAAAAAAATGCACCTCCAGAAATTCGTCTTTGTTGTTGCAAAGTTCATCTAGTTTTTTCATTTCATTGTGAAACTGATTCGGATTTTCGAAGTATGGACGTTAATATGTCAGTAATCGAATAAACAAATTTCTCTTCATTCTTATTACATTGGTATTTCTTTTTTTAATAGATTTTTATCCAGTTTGATTATTCTTCTGACCAATAATTCAGTTACAAACAAACCCGAAATATCATACTTTTCTGTAAACTAAACAATGACCTACAGTTTCATAACTATTCAAAAGACTTTCGTTCTAGCGATTTGTACTAAACATAATATAAAATTTCGTGATTTTAAACAATATAAGACTAATGCAACTTCTCGGGAAAAAATAGTACAATTGATCGAATCAAAATAAAATTTTCCCTTAGTAGGCTTTTGAAACAAATTTTCAGTTTTGGTTCATGTCAAATAATTGCGTTTAATAAATCGAGTTGTTTTGTGTACAGATTTTCCTACATTTTTAATTCACAAATGAGTTTTATGTACAATGTTATCCACAAAAGACAATGTGGTGAGAATGTGCCATATCCAAATGTTGCTTGTATTTTCAAACACCGGCATCCAGGAAGAAATATTCACTTTAGTACCGTGGGAAGGATATTGAAAACATTCAAAGAAACTGGCTCTGTGGACAATCGTTTCAAGAAACCACATGATCCAATAAGGTATACACAGTCTCAAAGAAAGAGATTTCGATATTTGAAATGGATTTTCATTTTGGTTCCAACGTGAGAGAGAAAATGATATCACATTTCCCTACAGGATTTTATGGACAGACGAGGCAACTTTCACTTCGAACGGAAAAGTTAGGTCCCAAAATTGTCGCTGGTGGTCCAACAATAATCCAAATTTTGTAATAGAATGCCCTGACCAATATTCATTCAAGACAAATGTGTGGTGTGATTTATTACATAACCAAATAATTGTACCATATTTTTTTAGAGAAAATTTGAATGCAGACATGTACAGAAATTTCATTATGAATCAGTTGTCTGAAGTTTTGGATAATCTGCCTCTGACGAAATTTGTGGTATCAGCTTGACGAGGCACCGATCCACCAAGCGGTAGAAGTGGAACAGTGTCTCAGTCAGATGTTTAGGGGCAAAGTGATAGGACGAGATTGGAAAGAATATTGGCCACCAAGATCACCGGGCTCATCTCCAATGGACTTTTTTCTACGGGGTTATCTGAAACAAAAAGTGTATAAGCACAGACCATTTGCAAACAAAGAACATTTAGAGAATACCATTCGGGAGTGTTGTGCTAATATAAATCCCCTATTTATAAAAAATGCCACGAAATCTGTGAATGAAAGGACTATAATTTGTATAGAACGGGAAGGACGGCTTACTGAATGATGAATTCGGGTTCTTTATGAGATAAATCAATGGATGTTACGATGTTTTGTTGTGAATTTGGTTATAGTTGTTTTGATTTAATGTTTTTTAAACATCTAATGGTAAAAATAAAGAATATGAGATTCATGAAACTAATTCTAGAAATGTTGCAAAAAATTATTATTCGTTCGAAAATTACATCAAACAGTTCACATCCCATAGTCACACTGTGTAAACTATATCAAAATATTTCGAACTCATCTGCAGCTAACGGGATACAAATCTGTTAAAAAAAAATACGACCGAAGAAAAAAAAATAAATGCACCTCCAGAAATTCGTCTTTGTTGTTGCAAAGTTAGAGACAAGTTGAGATCGACTTGCGTCCATTTCAAATACTGAACAAATAATAGAATTTACCTTACGCTAGTTTGAAGGTTGTAGACGATGGGATAACTTGATTACTCCCGTTTAGGACGTCCATCGTCTGAATGGATTTGGAAGGTTTCGGATGATTGTATCTGCAATTGTCTTCAAGACGCAGCAGAATTTTGCAGGAGTTCAACAAAATTGTGTTCTCGGACAATTTTTAGATCATTCAAAGTTGATAACAAGAAGCAAAGGAGAAAACAATATATATATATATATATATATATATATATATATATACAGGGTGATTCCTAATTTATACACATAAACTTTGGAAATTATAGCTGAGGACAAATAATGACTGATAATGAAAAAAAAAATTGTGAAACTTTTTTAGTTTCGGAAATTATTTGAAAATAATGTTTACTAAAATGTATCAGCAGAAATTTTTTGTTTGTTTTTTGTTTGTTGTAAGTCAGGACGATATGTTCAGTATTTCCAGCAGTAGTATGTTTTAATAATGTGTTACAATAATAATAATATTTCAAATGCATTTCCAATTATTATAATGAAGCTAAAACAAACTAACAATTTCAAGTATGTCTTTTGAAAAGGCTAAATTTCCCAAAACCTATCTGAACATTGAATTATGTTTACCTTCATAATGGATATTTCCGAAAATATTTATACCTACCTACCTGAAGAGGTTTCAGAGTTTTTGATGCTGATTATTTATTGATAAATCTAGCCATAAATAAAATTAGTAACTTATAGTTCTTATAAAAAATGTATTCAAGAAGGAATTGTTTTCACCACTGAAAATTCCTTTCCCCTTCCATTGCCTCTCCGGGCACCGCAAAGCTAGGAATGAATCACTGACTATCATTTCCGTCTCATGGTATAGCTGTGAAATAATATTACATTATAAAGTACGAGTATACAAAGATGTTCAATTGAAAATGTACGACCCGACGATAATTTTTTTCATAGAATGACTCATTTGAAATGTACAGCACTTTTCGTTGGAAAAAAAAAAAAGAAAATTCAATTGAAAATATGCAGAACTTTTGATCAATGAAAACATTACGTCTGATGAAATTTAAAAAATTAAATAAACAAGAAAAATAGAATACACACTCAAAATGTACTGAGCTTCTGGCTGGAAAAACACGTCCCTCAATTGTGAGAAAAACATTGAGGTATCAAAATAATGCTAGATAGGATAGCAAGTACTATTATTGTTTTGTTAGGTACTACTATTCTGACAGAGTTGTGTTACTGGTATGCAGATGGTTAGGCAGACCTGGCATAAATTAAACATAATCAAGTTTATCAGAAAGAAACATTTGCAATCAATTTTTATTTTCAGTGGAAGTTTGCATATATTTTCAGCTGAATATCATTCAACGTTCTGCGTGATATTCGCCGAGAAAGTAGTTGTTTTTCGCTTGTGGTCTACCACTTGTTTCAATCTATGATGAATTCGTTGTGAAGAAGACTCCAAAGTTCCTTGTTTTCTAATATTACACTTCACATGGTTCTCTTGTTTGATATATACGCCCAGTGGGGCATTCAGTCACTCCTATCGAAATAGGGGTGTACTGTTTCCTTCTTTATAATTTTATTCAATTCCCAATCTGGCTCACTCGATTTGGTCAATTGACAGAAAAGGGGCGAGAACGAGTTGCGAATAAAAGAAAGTATGTCATCAACCTGTCATTATCAGTCAGTATTATTCATTATATTTCATATACGAGATTGAATGTCCGTGTTCTAAGAGTTGTCTTATATTCATAATCAATTAGGCATAAACATCATCATCCAGCCGCTTCGAGACGGATATGAATCAAGCGAAATGAAACAGTTTACTCAAGTCGAAGGAGCATTCACATCAACCCAAGTCCTTCGAATCAATCGAATCAAACAAGATATCCCAATAACATTTGAGCAAAACCAGACAAGACAACCAGTCAGCCATTCACTGGAAGGTAACTGGGGATACATCCAAGAGTAGGTCTCGCTTTCCTCAACCAATTATCCTTCTTTTTTCTCAACTTGTTCATCGCTGTGGGTTCTCATTGGTCAAAATGACCGAAGAAAAATCAAAACTTTGCATTACAAACGTGGTGGTATCAAGGCTTATATTACACGTTTCTCAAAATTCTTACAAACCATAACTGATTCTCTATCAGAAGAAGTACACGCTTAGAAAAAATTGATCATTTATGGAATGAGCTACAAAATATACTATCTGAACTAGGATTGGCAAACAAAAATACCACAATTGAAGATCAACTCACTGAAAGAGGAGAACTTGAAAACTCTTTTTTCGAAACTGTTGGCCACGTAAAGCAGTTGGTGAAACAATTTTCACAACCCCCAGTCATTGCAAACCCCCCTAAATGATTCAGTTATACAAAACACGAATTCACAATTGCCAAGACTGAATATACCTGAATTTCCTGAATCTTACTAATGATGAATTTTTTTTCCTGCTTCATTTAACGTCGGCCAATTTATGCTACCAAGGCTAAACACCGACGCCGGTAAGCACACTCCTCCCAACCAGAAACTTTGCCAAATCCTCTGTTGTTTCAGAGGTAGGATACTTTAACGAGCTCAACATCTATGAACTCGGGACCGCCATATTAACGTACCCTCCGAAGGACGGCATACCTATCGTCTTATCTCGTGCTCATTGATAGGACGCCTGCAGCTGTGGATATGCTACTACGCTACAGTTGTTAGGGCATTTAACGCGGAGCTTCCTTTTCCGGTGGTCACCCATTCAAGTACTAACCACGCCCGAAGATGCTTGGCTCCAATTTGCTGATACCTACAAAGCCGTGATCCATAACCGCCAATCGTTAAATGAAATTCAAGAATTTTTGTACCTGAAATCTTGCATCAAAGATGAAGCCGCAGATGTCCTGACAGCACCTTTGCGAACGGTATCAAAATTCATAATTCAATCGCATTTAAACGCAATATCTGATCTGCAGAGTATGCTCAGAAATATAATTGATACTGTAAATCAATATTTGAGAAGACTTGAAATTTTACAATCACCTGTAGATGGATGGTACACCTCAGTTCGCAACAAATCCGGTAGATTCATTGTCAGTTTGCCTATCAAGGACAACATCAACCAACTTGATGAGTCTCTTGACAACGCTCTCAAGAGGTTTCATGCCATAGAGAAAAAACCAATAAAAAACTCTGATTTCAAGCACCATTATGTATCTTTTATGAACGAATATGAGGAATTCGGACATATATCGAAATTTAATACTAAATATGATTCGTTCAGAAAATCAACATATAATTTACCTCATCATGGCGTACTGGAACGGTCCAGTACTACCACAAAGCTCCGTGTCGTTTAAGATAGTTCGGCAAAAACTCCTACTGGGATTTCACTGACTGATGTTTTGAAAGTGGGTCCTACCAATCGGGACGATTTTTTTACCATAGTTACCAGATTTCGAACCTGGTAACAGCCGATATAGAGAAAATGTATCGAATGGTGATCATTCAACGTGATTTGCAACGCATATTATGGCGCTCTGATTCATCTCAAGAATACAGCCACTTATGGTACTGCCAGTGCTTCAGTTTTTTGTATTCGATCATTATTTTAATTGGCTATAGAAAATTAATCGGAATTCCCTCAAGTTAGTGAAATTATCAGGTCCAATTTCTATGTAGATGACTTGCTGACAGGTTTCAATTCCATTCACAATGGAAAACAAGTTTTATCAAAACTCACTCTTATTTTAAGGTCAGCCGGTTTCAATCTTAGAAAGTTCGTCTCAAATAACTGTGAACTTCTAGAAAACATTTCCGGAGTGAAATCTCAATCATCACAAACTTTTATTTTCGATAACAAGGTCACAAAAACGCTGGGTTCAACATGGAACTCAGTTGATGATATTTTCAAGTATACTGTTACTCATGATTAAGCATCAAATGCCACAAAGCGCACAATACTGTCTGCATTGGCGCAAATCTTGGACCCTTAAGGTCTTATTGGCCCTTGTACTATCAAAGTCGAAATTATTATTCAAAAGCATTGGGGACTAGGTCTTCACTGGGACCAAAGCTTTCCTGTTACTGTGCATTATTCATGACTCGAATTTTCGAGTCAAATACTACTTTGATTTCAGTAAATATTTTTAGACATATTATTTGTTCCAATCATATTTCCATTGAATTGCAATATTTTGGAGATGCGTCAAAAAAGGCCAATGGAACTTGTCGCTATCTTCGATCCACTGATAAATTCAAAAAAAATTCATGTTCATTTGGTTTGCGCAAAGTTTCGAGTCGCGCCGCTCAAAATGGCAACACTACCCAAGCTCGAACCCTGCGCAGCTCTATTAGGTACTCAACTTACTCAAAAGGTACTTCAAGCTATTCCAAACAATATCGAATACATTCATTATTGGACTGACTCAACTTTTGTATAAGCATTGATTAACACTGAGCCACATAAACTTGAAACGTTTGTGTCTAATCGAGTCACTGAAATACAGCAATTTTCAAATAAAACCCAGTCACTCCTGTTTGAACTTGTGGTCAAAATAATGGATTAATGTATGACAATCATATTTCATTATCACCAGTCATGGAGCAAGGTTCAACGAATGATAGCGGTTCTGAACAAGCTGATAATCAACCTGAGTTACGATAAACTATTAGACAACGAGTAATGCCTGCTCATTTCAAAGATTTTGAAATGATGATAGCATTGTCTGCTGGAAATGTACTTTCAGAGATTCCGTATTCCTACCATGATGCGATGAAGAGTGATGAAGGCTGGAAAGCTGCTATAGATAATGAATGGAGTTCTATGAAAATCAACAAAACTTGTGAGATTGTTAATCGACCGCCCGATGCAAATGTCATTGGGTTTTCCCTGGAAAACTGGTGGATGTACTATAGGTGAAGAAAGCTCGTTTGGTAGCACGAGGTTATCAACAGCCGGGTTGGATAATGAAAACTCCTACTCGCCTGTAGCTCGGATGTTTACCGTGAGAGCTCTACTGTCATTAGCTGTGGAACGTGACATGAAGTTACATCAACTTGTCGTGGAGTCTGCATTCCTTGCCAGTCCCCTGAGGGATTTTGCCTACATAAAACCACCCCAAGGTGTCTCTGATACAAAAGTGTGTAAGTTAGGCAAAGCGTAATATGGTCTGAGGCAGAGTCCTAGATGTTTCAATGATTTGCTGAATGAAAAACTTGTGAATTTGAATTTGAAACGATCTGTTATTGATCCATGTTTGTATTATAATGGATGTTCATTCATTTTAATTTGGGTTGACGATATGTTGATTGCATTTAGTGATGACAATGAAAAAGCTAGGATGAAACATTCTGAAGTGAATTGTTTTCCAAATAATGATAAGTTCGTTTTCCTTGGAATTGAAATAGAGAGAACAAGAAATTGTATGAAAATGAGTCAAAGGTCACTTTTTGAAAAGTTGCTAAAACATTTTCAAATGGAAGAATCGGAAGCTGCCAAGGTGCCTATCCAACCAAAGTTAACGTTGACAAAAGTTGAAAATTTCAATTCGAGTCATGAGTTCCAGTATAGGAAATTAGTTTGTAGTTTAATGTATGTAATGTTGGGTACGAGGTCTGATATCTGTTTCTGTACTGAATATTTCGAAATATTCCAAAGTTCCATTGGAAGCTCTGGGAGATATTTTGAAGTACTTGTCAGGAACAAAAAAAATTAGTTTGTGTTTTGAGAAAAGTGGAAAACCAAATATCGAGATTTTAGCACATGCTGACTCTGATTTCGCATCAGATGTTAATGATCGTAAAAGTGTGTCTGGATTTCTCATCAAAATGAACAATTATTCTTTTATTGGAATTCTAAGAAGCAACCTGTAGTAGCTTTTTCTAATTGTGGGGCTGAATTTATTTCTTTAGCATCATGTATGTGCGAATGTTTGTTTTTGGGCCAACTTATTGAAGAAATTCTGAATGTATATTTGTTTCCAATAACTGTTATGGAAGATAATCAATCTTGCATTCATATGGCAGAAACTCTGGCGATGAAAAGAACCAAACATGTGAATGTTAAATATCACTTTGTCAAGGACTTGGTTACCCAAGGTAAATTCAAATTGATTCATGTATTTGTAATTTGGAAAATTCAAGGGGGAAATGGGATTAGAGCATTTCTAAATTTGAGGACTTTGTAATTCTAAAAATTAATAAATGCTCAGATAATGAATGCTGATGAATTCTTTAAATTTTTATATGTTAAAATTTGGTTCTGATATAATGTTTTGAAATATTTTGTGATTCTCAATTTCTGAAAGAATTGTGTACCTATATCTATGTTAGAAAAATGTATGTAATGTAGAATTGGGGGAGGGTGTTGAAGTAACAATTCTATACAACACTCTGTGTGTGTAACTTGAGTGTCAGTCTTCCAACATATCTTGGGGCCACTCATGTTCTCCATGTATACTGCCGATTTTCAAGAATGTGTTGAATTCTGTAAGTTTCACCAATACGCGGATGACACGCAAATGTACCCATCCTTCAAAACAGAAGATACAAACATCGCCTGTGATAGAATTAATTTAGGCCATCAATACATAGCTGACCTTGCAGGACTCCATAATCTCAAAATAGACCAAAATAAGACCGAAATGCTCATATTTGGTAAAAATAAACTGAAAATCTCAGAAAATCCGAAAGTTTCTATAAAAATCCCAGGTCGAGTTATCTCTCCAAGTGGTCGTTGCAAAAACCTTGGACTTTGGTTGGACCCTGAACTCAAATTCGATGCGCATATTATCAACCTGATGAAAAGATCTTATTCCAAGCTGAGATTATTTTACGCCCATAAAGAAGCCTCTAAGCTGCGAGGTTAAATTGAAACTTTGCGATTCACGAATTTTATCCAACCTAGCTTATTGTGATATCGTATGTTGGCCAGTAATATTCAAAATGGATAAACATAGCCTGCAAAAAATGCAAAACTCATGCTTAAAATACTTCTACAGTTTACGTAAATATGACCTCTTCAATGGATATTTCTATCACTGAAAATGGCTCAAGTTGGATGAACGCTTCTTGCTTCATATTTTCTCGGCAGTGTACAAGATCAACAAGACCCCTCGGTACCTGTTCAATAAACTAATCAAAGGCTCGGATATCCACAGCCAACCCTATGAAGCGCGGGACCTGTACTCTGTAGCAGAATGCTGCGCAATTCCAGGGATTTTTCAGTTATATCGCTACCCACACACAACTCACTTCCCCACCTTACGTAGACAGCTACATCCATCAATTCTTTAAAGAAACATGTCAGATCTTATCTGTTGTCGTTGAGACCCTAGGATGTCTCCCGCATATTGCATATGACTTTATTGTTATTGATTTACATATGTGTTCATATATGTATATTCTTGAGTATATATCTGTTGATGGTAATCAATTTATATATAATTCTTTCCACTGTTGAGGTTAGGGCAGGTCAGGTCGCCATGTTTTTTCTATAAGCGACAACTATGTGTTTCCTATCCGCGTAGGCTGGCTTCGACACCAAACATTAAGATCATCAGCGGATAATACAGTACTGAAATAACGTTGGATACAAGATTGGTTTGAGTGTACGCTGAGTCATGAGATTAGACCTCTCATGGTGCAAGACGTGTCACTGTTGAGGTTAGATCAGGCCAGATCGCGCGAGATCTAATCTCACGACTCAACCTACCCTATTTCGTATCCAACGTTGTTTCAGTAATTGATGATTCAGGATTACGAATCAAAATATATACTTCTCGGTATATGTACATCGTTGTAGCGTTTTGGTAGAGTGCATCAAATAAAGCAAAAATTTGAACTTGGAAACGATATTTCTGAATGATGGACAAGGACGCATCAGACGCATGAAAATAATGCAAAATATTGAGTGAGAAAATGATGAGTTTCATACGTGAGAAATATAACCAGATTTCCTTAAAGATTCATTGAATTAATTTTCGTTGTGAAAGGTTGAGACAGCTTGTTGTGATCCACGGAATGATCGAATATTTTCAGTACTGAATGTTGTATGTATGTTCAATACGGTTGAAAGAGGTAGTTCCTGTTTGCGGTCAGAGAGATGAGGCGATGTTTTTGCTGGATTGAATCGACTTATGAAAAAAAGATGCAATAAATCAAGTGTGAAATACAATGTGTTTGAGTGATCGAAAAATGACGTTGAGAAACGAAGTTTCGAAAATATGTGGAGATAGTACTTTGAATTTAATTTTTACAGGGTATCCCTGATGACGCTGTACGCTCATGTTTAACGGTCTTCGCTGGTATGAGCTTGTTTCTTATCGTTCGTTTCCGTAAAGATGTTGTTGCCCTGCGAAAATTTGTTAGGATGTATGAGGTGTTTGAGGGTCTTGGCGGGTCTTGGAGCTCTCTGTAGATGATTTATCTTTTTTTTTTTCTTATTTCGTGAAATGTTATATTTTCAACTCAGTACTCTTTCTTCGTCTTCTTTATTCTCCTATATTTCAATATGTAATTATGTGAAGCTGAACTCTATAGAAATGCACTACTGAATTCGTTGAATCTTCTGTTTCAGTGTGATGTTCATATATCAGTCTGATACGTTTATATGAAGTTTGTATACTGATAAACGTAAATGATGACATCGGCGTTTCGAAGACAGTTCAATCATATTCATTCACGTTGATTTGATGAGGTTTTTCAATAAGAAAACGTGCGTATAAGCAGAAACTTTTTCTCAATTTTTGCGCGCAAACGTTCAAAAATGATTACGTCGATGTTGCAATGGCGGTTCGAATATATTGATTCACGATAATATGATAAGAATTTTTCACAAGAATAAGACGGAATTCCATTTCCATCAACCTCAGGTCTTTGAAAAGTAGTTCGGAAACATTGTTTATACAACTACGTTATATTCAAAAAGTATCTCTAATAATAGCGAAATCATCTCGTTGTCTTTTTGACATATGAAAATGTCTAATTGTGTTTTCTTTGTTACATTGATACGACTTCCTTAACAAATTTTCCTTATCGGATTTCAGTCAGTGGTCACTTCCGGTTTATGCGTTTTCTGTGGTACTGGATATAATTCTATGACGTGATTATGAACTGATATATATGGTTCCATTTCAAGCATTCAAAGCGCGACTTAACGTTCTATGATAAAGTTGGAAATTCATAAATTTATAATCTTTGGGTTCTCTCAGTCAATTTTACACCACACTTGCTATGCTAGGCCTCGACCTGTATTTTTTTTTATCGTGTTCCAAGTGCGTGAATGGTTCGAGTACATTGATTCGTCGTTTGTTCGGAGTTTGTAGACGATGTGGTCACTTAATTACTGTCGTTTCAGACATCCATCGTCTCAATAGATCTTGAGGGTTTTCACGACCTTCCGAATGCTTGTATCTGCAATCGTCTTCAGTTGAATAGTTTCAAGTTCAGGTGTTACTCACCTATTTATATATCTGTCGGTGCAGTGGTGCATGTGATTACGCCATGTACTGTAGTGCGTGTGATTTCGCGCGGTTTGGTGGTGCGTGAAAGTTTCGCGCCTCTGCAGTCCGCCAGGAAGAGGAATTAGTGGTTTTCATACGTTCCTGATCTCAACGCTTGGTTGACAAAAGGCGTTATTGGCTTCGATGTAGGCGGCCTCTTCGAACTTCCATTCAAACCAATGCTCCTTTCCATGTAGAACACTCGCGTTGACCCATAGAATTCGATGGTGCTCAGTCCAGGCGTGGTTAGCAATTCCCCATTTTGACGTTTCTCTATTTCTGTTGTCAGGTTTGGTCTTGGTGAAGAAACTCCGTGAAGAACTTGTTTCCGATTCTTCTGATCTTTTCGAAGTTACCTCTGATGTACGAAAGGCAGATCACTGTGCTTTGTGCTGCTCTCCAGATGTCTTTGGTCTCTGGAGCTGTTTCATTACTTCTTCTAGGAGTTTCTTGGAGTATCCATACCGGTGAAGGTTCTCTCTGATGTGGTTTAATTCGCCATCTTGTGACTCCCTGTCGTTGCCTATGTGCATCGCTCCTTCCATCAATGTTCTCGCGATACCTCTCCGTCGAATTTGGATGGTTGGAGCTGTAGTTGAGATAAGGATAATTCTATAAAGATTTTTCCAGCCGATAAGGGAAACACCACAATTATCATGGACACCACAACATATCAAGACAAGATAGAGTCGTAATACCACACAGGTAACTATAATTTTTCGAAGAAGGATCCAATATCCACTATAGAAAGGAAGATCTATAATTATCCGAGGAAATTTGGAAGTTTCATACCAGACAACGAACCACCACATCTGACGCCACACTACAGCAAACTACCGCATCTCTACGGGCTCCCAAAATCCACAAACCAGACATACCACTGAGACCGATGACCAGCTCCCGGAACTCACCAACCTACAAGTTATCGAAATACCTCCCACCGATACCACAACCCCTACAAGGGAATATCAGTTCATACGTCAAGAACTCGAAGCACTTTGTAGACGTTGAACTTGGACCAGAATATCGCTCCATCAGCTTCAGCGTGGAGAGCCTTCACACCAATGTCCCCATAGAGGCATGGCATCATCGAAAGGGATTTCGAAACGGATAACCAGATCTACGATAGAACTGACGTTTCCATCCAAGCAATATTGAAATTACTGCAGTGCTGCTTACACAACTCATATTTCCAAGAAAAAGACCGATTCTTCTCTCAAATTGATGGACTGTTGACGGATCTCCCCTCTTTCTAATTGTCGGCAACATATACATGGAGTGTTTGAGAAATTGGCTATACAGGAGGCTGAATACAAGCGAAAGCTGTGGTCAGGTACGTGGATGACACTTCCATTATGTGGAAACCCCGGGATTTGTTCCCAAGAATCAACAGCATCAGGGTTTCGATCTAATTCACGATTTTAATGGAAACCAACAGTGTATTATATGTTCTCGAAATAAACGTTGAGAGGATAGGCAATGACGTCCGTACCTCTGCCTTCAGGAAGAAGACAAATATGGGACAGTATCTCAGCTACAGCTCCAACCATCCGAGTTCGACAAAAAAACGGATGGTGAGAACATTGGTAGAAAGAGCGATGTGCATATGCGACGACAAGGAGTCAAGATGCCGAATTAAACCACATCAGAGAGAACCTTCATTGGAATGTATACCTCAAGGAACTCCTAGAAGAAGTATTGAAACAACTCCAGAAAACGAAGACATCTGAAGAGCAACAACAAAGCACAGATCTGCCTTCTATACATCAGAGGTGTCTCCGAGGAGATCAGAAGGATTGAAAACAAGTTCAACATCAGGAGCTGCTTCCAATCTGGCAGTACTTTACGGAGTTTTTTTACCAAATCAAACCTGACAACAGAAATGAAATCAGTAAGTATTGTATTTATGAAGTTCCATGTGAATGCGGAGATACCTACATTGGAGAGACAAAGGTGCCGTTATCGGTAAGATTGGATGAGCACAAGAAATGAACTCGACGCGGAGAAATGTAAGAATCAGGAATTGCTGACCACGCTTGGACTGAGCACCATCGAATTCTCTGGGACGACGCAAATGTTCTACATAAAGAGGAGCATTGGTTCAAATGAAAGTTCGAAGCCAATTACGCCTTCAGTCAACCAAGAGTTGAGGTCAGGAACGTATGGAAACCACTAATTGCTTTCTCTGGCGGACTGCAGAGGCGCAAAACTTCACGCACCACCACACCGCGGAAAATCACATGCACCACAGCACATGGCGGAATTACACGAACTGACAGACGAATAAATATGTAAGAAGCACCTAAACTTGTCAGTATCCACCTGAAGACTATTGCAGATACAATCATTGGAACTGCCGTGAAAACCTTCGGAATCCATCAAGACGATGGATGTTCGAAAAGAGAGTCATCACATTGAATAATTTTTCACGTTGATATTTTTCGTAATACCGCATTCTTCCTCCAAGATTGCGATAGCACTTTCCTATGGCTGTAGATCAATTTGAGACACTGTATATCGTTTATTTTTCAATGCACGCCATGTTTTCATTCTCCGATTAGGATTCCTGTATATATTTCATGCTTGTTCATTGCGTTTGGGAAACTCTGTGTGTTGTTCTCACCATTTGTTGCATTTACACCAACCGTACACTGAGCACGCATTGATTTTTCATTTCTCTTGATGGGACGTTCTGTATATTCCATGGAAAAGTCTGTATATTTGATATCTGTTTTTAAACGGCGGTCATGTTTTTTTCTATAAACAATGAGATGTTCGGTATAACTTTATTCAATATAACGTGTTAATTCAATCAGTCGCTATGTTTTTATCTCTATCGCGATCGGCATCTGTCTGTCCATTTTTTCCAATCCACTTTATATTTTTCTCTCGATGCGACATTCTGTATATTTTATGGTTAATGTGTGTATTCAATATCTCAAATTTTCATTTTAATGATCTTTATTAAAATATGTTTCGTTAGAGTACTCGCGTCCTGCAACAGTCACGGCGTTAGCTTCCTGAGCCCTTTGGGCCTCGGACAATGCTTAATTATGATGCTTGACATCGAGACTGATTGAAAAATCAAAAATCCACATTCCAATAGAATATGGGGTGAATTAGGAAACCGATCTCAATTGCTAGCGATCGCAATAAATAAATAGATTTTAGTTTTGAAAAATGACGATTTCCAACGGAGATTGTTTCATTAGCTGAAGATATGGCAGTCCCTGATTTGATTCTCAGGTTTGTATATTTTTTTTTCTGCTGGAAACGCATGATTCACACGCAGTCTTTTTTTTCCCACGATCTCCGGTGGAAGCTGTCTTGTTAGAGTACTCGCACGCGTCTGTATCTCCAATGATAACGGAGTTAGCTCCCAGTGCCTTTTTGTCATCGGGAAATGCTCAATTATATTTCTTGATATCGAGACGAATCCATTGATGCCAATATTTTCCTTATCGGATTTTAATCAGTGGTTCGTACCGGATTATGGGTTTTTGGTGGATTTGAGTATAATATCATCTCGTGATTACGAATTAATACATGGTTTTGCTATTTCATGTGATTTATAACATTTATATCATAATTTATCGTTCTTTGCTGAAGTTGGAGGATAAAGCTTGATACATTTACAATCTATGGGTGTTCTCCTTCAATTTGCTGTGCTAGGACTGAAACTGCATTTCGATTTTCAAATCGATTTTTAAGTGCGCAACTGTAACAGGTACATCTATTCACGTTGGCCCGTTGAAAATGAGCTGTATCAGAGATATTGACTTTTTTGGTACACCCTATATAGAAAATTCATGTGAATTTATATATGTTACGAAAATTTGAGCGCTTTATATTTGAACCTAATTTTTCTCCGAAGCGTCGGCCATGTTCCTCAAACGGCAGCTATGTTTTTTCTTAGCGTCAGCCATGTTTTTTTCTATGAGCGTCGGCCATGTTTTTTTGGCCATGTTTTTTCTATAAGCGTCGGCTATGTTTTTTTCCTTTAATCGTCGGCTATGTTTTTTTTTCTATAGGCGTCGGCCATGTTTTTTTATTTAAACGGTGGCTATATTTTTTCCTATAAGCATCGGCCATGTTTTTTTTCCAATGACGGGTGACCATGTTGTTCTTTCTTTCCGATGACAGGTGACCATGTTTTTTTTCTCTAAGTGGCTATTTTTTTGTCTCTTAGCGACGGCTATGTTGTTTTCTCTTAGCAACGGCCATGTTTTTTCCTTTTCAATGACAAGTGACAAGCTAACCGAACGTATAGGTTAGGTTGGGTTAGAAAAAAAAAATAACCCAACGTATAGGTTAGGTTAGTAAAAAGCTAACTCAACGTAGGCCCACGTGCACCTAGGTTGGGCCCACGTGCACATGTTTTTTTCCTTTCCAATGACACGAGGCCACATTTTTATCTCATAGCGGCGGCCATGTTTTTTCCTTCGAATGACAGGCGGTTATGTTTCTTTCTCCTAGTGTCGGCCATGTTTTTTTCTTTCCAATGACAGGTGGCCATGTTTTTTCCTCTTAGCGACAGCCATGTTTTTTTCTTCCCATTGACAAGTGAAAAGCAAACCCAACGTATAGATTAGGTAAGGTAAGAAAAAAAATAACCTAACGTATAGGTTAGGTTAGAAAAAAGCTAACACAACGTAGGCCCACGTGAACATAGGTTGGGTTTGATACCAAAAATCATGAGCTAATCCAACGTAGACTCCCTTCCACGAACACTCTTGGTCACTCCCATATCAGACTCTTCGCTCTACTTACTCATATAATAGAAACGTTATCGAAGTTAGGTTATGTTGTTCAAAATTTCAACTTCACTGAATTTCCAACTACCTTCACATATTAACCTTTATCTTCATTCACTTCCTAGACCTCTAAACGAATCTCATGCAGAAATATTATATTCATACTTCAATGATCGATGGAATTCTCAAATCAAGGGAGAAACTGAATTTCTATAAAGAAACAGAACATGTGAGAGTAATAAAATTCAGCGGATTGTCACCTGAAATTCAGTAGTTCTAGGAAGTATTCTAGAAACATAGTGTACAAGAGATGAGTGATCTTATATCCATCTTACAACTACACCTATGTAGAAAATTCTTGAATCCGATCCTCCCAATGTGAAATCCATTCGTTTACCACCTTCATTCCGTATATCTAGGGGACATCTAGAAACATAACCTCAAGAACAGAAACTGTTTGATATTATATCTATTTGACATCTAAACATATACATATATCTAGTAGTTGATATGTCTAATCTTATTTTTTCAGCCTCAAATTCTGGAGATCTATTCAGGGCAACAAAAACAGTTAGTCTCATATAAGTTCCCCTCCCTGATTCAAAAACATCTCTTAATCTAGGTAAAAATCCTCCATTCTATGGGAAATAAACCTTGAAATTCAGAACCTCTAGGGAACACTCTAGAAACATTCTCCATGAGCGGGAACTGAGTGATAGTAGTTCAGCAACTGAATCTATGTAGAAAATTCCTAATAAAAACACTCATTCCGAACAGAAGAGATATTTCTATTCACTGTGCCTCAAGGAACTGTCCTTGAGCCACCATCATTCTCAATATACCTCAATAATTCACTCACCTTGAATACTACTGCAACTATAATCAGCTTCACAGATTATACTGTGATAATGTATGAGGATGACAATTGGCATGACCTGAAACAATGAATTTTGAGAAAACCAAATTTATGGCCTTAACAGCTCACAGAAATCATCTACCGAATTTCAACACCCTCGATAAATTGATATTTCCAGAACAGATACCATTTACTATTTATGTGTAACAATGGATAGTCACATGGGATGGGATGTTCACACTGAGAATGTTACAAAAACCTTGAGAATTATGCTGTTCTAATTCAAATATTTGAGTGAATTATTTGACACTCACCACTTAAAGATAATTTATTTCGCTCTAGTGGAATCTCGTATTCAATATGCCATATTGAGCTGAAGAGGGGTTGCTGCTACTCACTTGAAAAAGTTTGAAATGGTACAGAAACGAATTCTGAAAATTATGTATAGAAAAGAACCAACCTTCTCGAACAATTTAATTTTTTCACAAGCAAGTATATGCGATGTAAGACAAATATTCCTCAATAACATACTTACACATATAAACAAAAACAAATATCTATTAAATAATATCGGCCATGAACATTTACAAGAAAAAAAAATCATATTAAAGCATTTCTGAGTAGTACACAAATCGGACAACGAAATATATCTTACATCATTCCAAAAATCTTTCATTTTCTACCCATTGAACAAAAAATGAATGAAATGAATATAAATCATCGTCAAATGTGGAAAAAATAATCAAAAACTACGTTTTTAACTTGAATCGGGATCTGGTCTGCTCTCTCTTTGACTAACAGACTTTTCTAATCTCCATGTTATTATTGTGTTTTTATATAGATCGAAATCGTCTGTCGATTCTTATACTTCATAAATTGTTTGTTTACTAATTCTGTTCATTGTTAAATTTCCCGTAGTCATATCTAAAATAGGTTAGATCTTAGGAATCAATATGAATATCAACAAAGTGAGACCAATTAATGCTATTTTATATTGTGAATATCATATGCATAAGAAGTATTGTAAATTAAATTTATTTATATGTCAACAACAATTCTAGTGTTAATTCTGTGATAATAACATTAGGTAAATGAACTCATTATTATTATCATCATCACTTGAAACAGCTAATTTTATATTCACACAGCTCATTCTACGTAAAAATTCTTAAATCTAGGGAATATTCCTATATTCCATGGGAAATTCGGGAGGTTATGCCTTAAAATTCACTAGATCTAGGGAAATCCATGGTGTTATTATTCTCGAAAACGTAACTGGATGTTTCCCAGGGATCTGTTTTAAAATTACGAGGGTTAATATACAAGTGATGAAACTATTGAGTCTGAATGATACTCTGTTTCGCTACTTCAGCAACTTGATGCTGGTTTAAAACGTCCTGGGTCGCTACATCTAAAAACCTGAAACGAGAATGTTTTGAACCATTGAGCACCTGATAATCTCATAAAGGTCTAACTGGTGATGATGCGAAATGCCGAGAACCTGAGGATGGTTTTATAAAGGTCGAAACATTCAAAAGGGTTAAAAAAAATCCATTCCACGTTGACCTTGCAACTTTTGAAAAAAGTACCCAGATCTAGGAAGAAATCGGGATAAATTCCTATCTCCATCTCTCTCTTTCCTGCGTGAATATGTGGAATTTCCGTAGATTCTAGGTTCTTTTTTCAAAAGGGCTCCCGAACTCTTGTACTTGAATTCACATGGAAAATACAGATATTCATTCCACTAGTATGTGTTCATATCCCAAGCAGTGTTATTCTGGAAAAAATATCTTTGCTTCACGTCAAATCATTGTCAATTCATGAAATGAACAATTGAAACATTTGGAGAAGACCAACTATATTCGATCAGGTTGAATTCTACTGGATTTCGAATTTTCATATACCTTGGAATTATGTTTTTGTATACTTAATACCAGAAGAATTCTTACAACTAACAACATCATCTGAATGGATTGAATAAAATGTTCTCACCTTTATCATGTAATAAAACAAAATGGATCTGACAAATCGAGTGGTACAAATCGCCATCGGATTTATGATGGAAGCTTCTGTTCAATTGTGGATATGGTGACTCATAATTTCCAGTAGATACCTACCACTGTTGCTTGAGCAGGCAGCACTGTTTTGACTGCAGGCAATTGTTTTTGATAACGATGAAAGATAGAATAAAGTGACGTTTGTCAAAGTGTGGTTATAATGCGGGCAATTATTCAAAAAGCCATCAAAAGCCACATCAAACTTGGCGACGAAGATTGAAAACGTAATTGGGTGCTGTTCTAGTGCAAATACATTCAATATTTGATGAGAGATTCCGCTCAACTATCCAACATGGATGCACAGCAGTTCGCGAAATAACTCGAGTCTTTCAACAGAAGTCAGGAGATCCTACTTCAGCAGATCACCAAAACTTTACAAATAGCCTCTACCAACAGCACAGGACATTTCCAAACACCAGTATTAAGTGTGTTATTACCGAATTTCGAAAATTTCAATTTCTCCAAAGAAAATTTTAAGAAAATATTTGACAATGAGACGCGTTTTCAATGATAAGATATTCAGCAGCCAGATGATTTTGAAATTAATTGGTTCTAGTCACTACCAGCTTATTGTTTTTTTTTCTCTCCCAATGAACCAACAGATGAACTATTACAAAAATTGGAGAATCATTTATGCCCAAAGAAGAACGTGTTAGTAGCACATCATCAATTCTTGTCCCTTTATCAACAAGATAATCATTCAATAGCCGATTTTATCGTCCAATTGCGTCGGAATGTTAGTGATTGCGATTTTATATTACCTTGCAACTGTAAGATTAGTATTTCCGATATGTTTTTAAGAGCACAGATCATCAAAGGACGCAAAGATAATTCAATAAGAGAACAAATTCTACAGTCAAATGAAACATCTTTTGATGAAATAGTAAAGAAATCTTTATCCATCGAAGCTGCTAAAATAGACAGTCGTTTGCTGTGGGTCAACCAACCGTCAGTATCAGATTCATCAACTGCTTCAGATATAAACAAAATTTCACGCTCTTCAAGTAGTGATGTTCACTTTTCTCATCGAAGGAATCGTTCCAAAAGCAAGAGACATGAAAACAATACAATACAATACGATACAACACAAACACCTAGGAATTGATAATTTATGCATTAGGTGTGCTTCAAATTCACACAGAGTCAAATATTTTCCTGTTGAACCTGACGAATTTCGCTGTACAACGAGTTTGTATCAAAACACTCATGGCTTCAAAGAAAGAGTCAAGTAATAGTACGCATTCGGTTGAAGAATTTACAAATTTTGAACAGGTTTTTGGTATCAATAACATTGTGGATGTTTATGAAAATAATAAGGCACCTGCGGATTCCTCGAAATACTTCGTCACTGTCAGTATTCAAGGTCTTCCACGAACATTTTGGGTTGATTCCGGAGCAGGTTTCTTCCCCGTTCATGTTATCAAAAATTGAAACTGAATATGCCTCTTCAGAAATCTAAGTTCATATTCCGTTCTTATACAAAAAATCTCTTTAAACCCGATGGAATGCTAGAAGTCAATGTTCAATGTGAAGATGAGATATCCACTGAAGAACTATATGTTATTCGTGACGACTATTCACCATCATTAGGTCATGTATGGATACGACACTGGGGTATTGAATTAAGAGAATTGGATCGGGAAATCACAGTATCAAAAACTTCACAGATTCATTAGGTAGGCGACATTTTTGACAAGTACGCTTCAATATCATCAGATCAGAAGGTTGGTTGTATCTATGGAATCACGTGTTCTCTTCACTTGAGAAGAGGACCCAAACCGATTTTCATCCGTGAATGTGATGTACCCTACGCCTTGAGAGCAACAGTAGATGAAGAATTAGATTCGTTAGAAAGAGATGGTATAATCGAGCAAGCAAATCATAGTGATTGCGGTTCTCCATTGGTATGTGTCCCTAAGACCGGAAATAAAGTTAAACTATGCGTTGATCATAAAATTGAAGTTAATCCACAGTTACAATCTGCACATTATCCAATTCGTCGAATAGATTGAATTCTTAACAGTCTCCGGAATGCCTCATATTTCTGTTCTTTGGATCTGCTCTAAAAGTCTATCTTCACGTGAAAATGGATGCAGATAGCGCAAAAGTCCAGACTATATCGACACATCATGGAACATACACAATGAATCGTCTATCCTTCGGAATCAAAACTGCACCGAGCGAATTCAACCGAATTCTAGATCAAATTCTCCATGGATTAAAAGGAACCTTATCCTACTTCGATGATATAATTGTGTTCGGAAAATCAAAGGAAGAATGCGAGATTAGGCTAAACAGATGCCTTTCACGACTTCAAAAGTATGACCTGCATCTCAATAAAGAAAAATTCAAATTTTTCAAGACAGATATTCAGTATCTTGGATATACAATTCGACATAATTGAATTTTGAAATCCTCAATCAAAGTCGAGGCAATAGTAGATATGCTCAAACCTACGAATGCAGATGAAGTCAGAAGATTCCTTGGTATGGTTACGTACTATTCAAGATTATGACCAGATTGTTCAACAAAAACGTGCCCACTGAGGAAAATACTACAGAAACATTCCAAATTCTATTAGAGTCAGTCATGTGAAGCTGCTTTGGTAAGGCTGAAGGAAGAAATTACCAGCGACAGGGTTCTCATGCCTTTCGATCCAGAGCTACCGATTGTTCTCACATGTGACGCTAGCCCTACAGGTATCACCGGGGTTCTTTCACATATGGTAGACGAACAAGAACGTCCAATAGCGTTCGCATCTCGTTCGCTTACACCCGCTGAGAGAAACTATAGAATCTGATAAGGATATTCCACCATTCTAATAAACTTCCAGCCATGACTTCGGCACGTCTTCTTCGATATGCCTCATTTCTATCAGGATTCGATTATGAAACTCAATTTGAGAAAAGTTCTGATAACACTAATGTTGATTGTTTGTCGAGAGCACCAGTTGATTCGAACATTCAAACCATTGATATCTCCATAAATCAAGAAGTTTTCATGTTCACTTTTTCAAATTTCTTCCACGACCGTTACTGCGGAGATCATTGTTCAAGAAAGGGACAAGGGTCCCGAACTTTCCAAACTCAAGAATGACCTATTCCTCAAAAGCAATTGTGGAAATCAAGATTATACACTCGACGGTGGTGTATTATTCAAAGGACGAAGAGTAGTGATTCCTTGCTCTCTTCAACAATTTGTATTGAAGGAACTACATAGCACACATATGGGTAGTACAAAAACGAAAGCATTGAGGATCTTCCTGAATCATGTAAAACTTGTGCTGTCATCCAATCAAGTCCGCCTAGAGCACCAATACATCAGTGGGGGGAACCTGAAGATAATTGGGATCGTGTCCACATGGATTATGCAGGTATGTACGGAGGATAACATTTGCTTATCTTAGTAGATGCAAAATCGAAATGGGTCGAGGTTTGTGTTTCAAATATAGCACCTACAAGCATAAAAAACATAGAACTACTCGAAAATATCTTCTCGCCATATGGATTCCCTAGAGTCTTGGTATCGGACAACGCCGCGATCTTCTCAAGTGGAATTTTCAGGAAGTGGTGTTCTTCAAATGGAATTTTCCAAAAGTTTTCTGCACCAGGACACCCGCAAACTAATTGACTTGCGGAACAGAATGTACGTACTCTCGAAAGTCGATTGAAGGCTATGAAGAATGAACCACATACACTCCAGAAAAAACTGCAAGAAATCATGCAAATCTACAGAGCAACACCGCTTGCGGAAGGAAAAACCCCTGCAGAATTGTACCGAAAAAGAAATATTCGCATCAGGTTGGATGCAATCAAACCATTCTATGAGCAGCAATATACTTCTCGACCAGTTGTAGGTTTACATTCATTAAAAGTTGAAGATCATATACAATCTCGATATTATACAGACAACATGCCGACTTGGCGCTTTGGCGTAGTTTTGAAGAAATTTGGTTATTTGCATTACCTGATAAAGCTTGATGATGGATGTATTTATAAACGTCATATAGATCAACTCAAGAGCACCAGAGTTGTTCAGAAATCAGTATCATTTGCGCCTGACACCAAGCCAACTGAAGAAGATACCCTTGAACAACACGACAGAAGTAAACAAGTGAACCTTCCAGAGTTACAAAATATGTTGTTGCCTCCACAGCCAGATCTACAGAATCATTTGTTGCCTTCATCTGAAGTTCCAACGTGTTCTGAGCCTGAGCCGCCTGAACTTCATCAAACTCCGATTATTCCTGCAGAACTACCTTCAGTGCAACGTCAGCCATTGAGACGTTCAGAACGGATTCGTCATCACCCTTAACATCCCAATAATTTCATTTTAAACATACAAAGTTAGTTCCAAAATTTGCTTGTTGTCATGTTTCCATTAACATTCAATAGTGGAGGAGAATTATAGTGACTTATAATTTTCAGTAGATAGATAGAGCAGGCAGCACTGTTTTGACTGCAGGCAACATTGTTTTTGATTACGATGAAAGATAGAATAAAGTGACGTTTGTCAAAGTGTGGTTTTAATGCGGGAAATCATTCAAAAAGCCATCGAAAGCCACAACAGTGGAATTGTTTCTTTTCCAAATGTATCAACAACAGATAAAGTTGTGGAAAATACGATAAAGGTCAAGAAAATGAGATCACCCAGTATCTTCACGGAATTTTCACAGGTGCTTCAGAAGACGATAAAAACTGTATAGCAATCAAAAAGTCAGCGAGGAAAAGATAATTTTAGGAGATATGGGCCTCCAAAGGTCTATGAAGAGAGGTTATGGAATATCACTTTTGGAAACTGCAAACTGATATGAAGAATAGCTTTTTACACTAAAATATCAACTCTACACTCATGTATCGTTTGAGTAATATTGAAATCACTCAATGTTCGATAAAACCATGAAAAAACTCCAATTGTGTTTCATTTAATTTTTCACATCGAATGTCAAAAATCTAAAATTGGTGGTTGTATTCTGTGCATTGATCTTGGCGTTTTATGGACATGCCACATTGCCAACTATTCAAGTGAATTGGGCCAATCTGGATATTTGCAAAATGTTTACGAAATAACCATAAAATCATCAAAGGTGCTCCAAAACTTGATAAAAACACATCAGCATTCAAAATCAAGCGCGAAAAATATAATTTGGGAATTATGCCCTTTTAAAGTTGAAAAAAAGTGTGGTTTCGCGTCGCTTCGTAATGTTAATTGGCTTGCATTCAACTTGGATAACAATGTTAGCCAAGTTGGGTTAGGTTGTGTTCCTTCTATTTACGCAACTAATTGATTGGAGCGAAGCGTTGCTTTGTAAGGTCGATTGGCATGCTTTCAAATTGGATAACAAGGTAAGTCAAGTTAGGTTAGGTTGTGTTCCTCCTTTTTACGTGAGAAAATGGTTGGATTGAAATGTTTGCGAGCGGAGCGAAGCGTCGCTTTATAAGAATGATTAGCTTGGATTCAACTTGAATAGCAAGGTTAGCCAAGTTAGGTGAGGTTGTGTTCCTTCGTTTCACGTAAGAAATTGGTTGGATCGAAATGTTCGCGAGCGGAGCGAACCGTCGCCTTGTAAGGTTGATTAGCTTGTATTCAATTTGGGTAACAAGGTTAGACAAGTTAGGTTAGGTTGTGTTCCTCCTTTTTACGTACGAAATTGCCTTCGGCGTGTCTCGGCCAGGCATACGAGAAAACATCCATATAAGTCCGGTTTACAATAACTTAAAAAAGAAATCTGAAGTCACATTATTTCAATATATTTGGTAACTTTCTAAATGTGGCACATCAACTTCATGCTTAATTTTCAGAAGCAATTAGACATTCCCAAGGAGCGTGGTGATTTATTCTTTGCATTTCGAACTTCTATCGATACATATATCCATCAGAAATAACAGATCGTCTTTTCATGCTGTAATAATTATCATTTATATGCTCAATATGTCTGCGCATTGAATTTCAGTACTTTCTTTTCCCCTTGGAGATGTAGGTAACGTCGCATACCAATAAACTTCAGCATCCACGAGATTCGGATGAACATAACACAATCACCAACGTTTGATTTTTGACATTTCTTCTGTAAAATTATATGAAAAGTAATAGGAGATTTTTCATTACTCAATCGAAAATTTTGTGATTTGAATATTACTAAAACGTTAAATGAGTGTGCAGTTACTATTTTAGTGTGAGAAGAAATTGTTTACATCAGTTTATAATTTCCAAAAGTGATATCCTATAACCTGTTTTTATGGACCTTCGGGGGCCCGTATCTGCTGAAATTATCTTTTCCGCGCCAAATTTTGGGTTGCTATACTGTTTTTACCATGTTCTGAAGCATCTGTGAAAATTTCGTTGAGATACTGGGTGATCTCATATTCTTGACCTATTCCGAAAATACATTCAAGGATTCATCACCTGATCATTTCCTTATTTCTCAATTCCATTGTTTTTTTTTTTGTTGGCTTGGACATTTCGTCATTCAGCCAGACACAAGTTGAATGTTCATTAAAACACGTCGAGGACCATCCTCGGCCCGGCTACGAAATTTAACATTTAATTATCTCTAATTAAATAGAAAAATTTCTGCCCTGGCCGAGAATCGAACTCACGACCTTTCGATCATGAGTCGGACGCTAACCCACCGCGCCAATCCCCCCATAATTCCTATGATTGAGTGAAACTATATTATATTTTCATAAGAGAGCAATTCTCACTCTATATGTGATGCCTTTCGATGCGTGAGCTTTGAATCATAAGATTGTGGAAGAGACGAACATTGAAGTGGAGTCACAATCATCTTATTGATGGAGGGTTCCGAAGGGCTCTACCCACTCAACCTTCGTGAGATGTATGTGTACAAGTGGATAGCACAAGTTGAAACGATGACGCACTATGTAAATTAAAATCGTTGAGAGACATCTTCTCGCGTAGGAAGATTCACGTACGTCACTTTGAATGATGCAGATGCACCAGTCGATGTGTATGCAATACCGTTTTTCAAAGTGAATCATTTTGAATAACATCTCAATATCACTTCAAGATCGAACACCAACCAGAACACTATGATTTTATAGTGGAGGTTGGAGGCATAGAATCGGTTTAAATCTCCTACTCAAATTATATGGGCTATCGTCGATGTAAGGTACATAATTTTATTTCGTGTACAATGATATATGATGCGTTTTGTTTCACGTACTATCAACAAGTCCACGGACACTTGTACTTTGGTACTTGGAGAGCTATGAAGTTCACAGGCGTGGAAACAAATGTATATTATAATTGTTTATTATTCTTTATTCAATAAACGGTGCGAACCTTTTCTTTCCCGCAGAAATAGAAAATAATCAACACAGTTATGATGATTTCCTGATCATGAGATAATCAGGAAAAAGTAATCATTGCATATGTTTTTTCTTCTCGGAAGATATGATCTCTCTAGATAAATAGAAATATAATTCAGAAGGGGACAGCTTGAAGGTTGAATCATTTATCATACTTCGAAAAAAAATTCAGTCGTCTAATTCACAACTAACAATGGATATTTATTTCCACACCTGCTACGTTATTTCAATATGAGAATCAAACTATTATGCCTATCATCGTGTTCGCAATATATTTTTATATTCAATAGTAAAGAAGACCTGCTAGAAGTGGACTGTAAATCTTCTTCTGTGGAATCAAATTGTTACTCAAATATTTACAGGAATTCATTTTCTTTTTATACATTCATTTCCTTCATTCACATATTGTTATTCTGTTTCTATGACAGCTTCATTTCATTTTTATTCAAGGATCAAATAAATTGAACTCAAGTTCCTACCAGGACCCAAGTTTCCATTATCAAAACATTAGTCAACAGTTTAAACTTCTTTGTCTATGAAACTATTATATATAATCATCATTCGTGACGATGACACAATGATGAAAAACTACACCCATATCATGAAGGTTCCAAATAAAAAAAAATAGACTTGCCCCCGATATAATGTATAATGAGTATATTACTCTTTATGGCGCATGAAAATTATTTTAAATTTTAGAACATTTTCCATTTAAAAAATCAATACCTATGTTATATTCGGAATTATATGTAGATACAAAATTTTTCCTCATTAAATTATTTCGATGATCGCTATCTATTATTTTATCAGATGCAATGACTTGAATGAATGGATCCATTACTCTTTGAGAATTCATCACAATATCTTTGAATGATAAAGCGAGGCTAAAGTTCGACGATATAGTATGTGAAGAATAGGCAATCACTCACAGTCTTGCAATGTTGCCATGCAAGTAGTCTATAGCCACTTCAAATTCTATGTACATCAATAATTCATTCCATCCTATATCCACTATATGTTCGAAGTGTTTGCGACCAAATATTTGAATATGAAAAAAAAACACCTACTATTGCAACTCCATCGTTGAAAATTCCCCTCTATATCTAGGTCACTTTTCCTACTGCATTGCTGGTTCACTGGTTGAATTTTTGATTTCAGTCATGGCTTCTCTCATCCATACAAGGTATCAAATTGAAGGTAGGACAAGGTGCAGTTGAAAATTCCGCCGAACTCCAGAATATGATACCTATAGACGTGAAGAAGATGAGCATTGTTGACAAACCACCGGAGGGACTGTGCTTGATTTCGCAAAGTCCTTTTCGTATATTACGGGTGAGTAAATGTAGACGAATGTCAATAATTTCATAATGTCAGGAAATGATGAGGATATCATAATGAAGAAGTTTTCTGCTAGTCAAACATCCTGAGAAAAAATTGTATGAATTTGATAAGAGCTGAAGCAATTTTCAAGAGACTGTGCTTGAATGAAAGAAGTTATAGATAACCGTGCACTATGGATAAAGGATATGGATATCTGAACACAAGCTTTCATTCGAATTTTCTTCTGGTGCATGTGAACTTAACGTTTCCAATTCAATCAGGGTCATGACTTGCTCAACAATTAATTGATCCATCCTCAGAAACCTCCAGATACATACTCACTTTATTTGATAGAATTAACTTCCTAAATGTTTTTCGGGAGGTGGCAGTACATTGCTATGCATTGTTGGCATTTTATCCACTGGAAGTTGAAATAATCAGTATTTAAATATTCTGAAGGGAAAAATAATTAAATTTGTCAGCATACGTTACCGCGTTTCTTTCAAGTTTTCAAAACGCAAGTTATGATAATAGATAAAAAAACAGAGGTGTGTCCTGCAACGTTACCGAAGGACATTTTCAGTTGATTTTCAATTATATTGTCTCGTGAACCACCCAGGCAAAACATGTTTCCCAGTACATAACTGACAAGTTGAAAATGTATTCCTTCCTATATTCAGAGTTTAAAAAACGCAGTAACGTATTGTGACATATCAACCAATTTTCCTTTCCAGAATAGATAAATGAAAAACATTTCAATTTCAGGGTACAGGAAACCCAAAAATCAGAAAAAATAAATGAATTGGTTCATAATTCTGTACACCAAAAACTCCAAATACAAGTTTTCAATGGATCATAAATCATGAAACAAATATTTGAATAGACTATGGCCATAATTCATGAAATATGTCTCATATCCTGAGACCACCAGCTGAGATTTTCGTATTTTGATGAACATGTGTATTCTGTGACAAAAACCCAAATAGGAAAATACTGAATGAATTGTGAAGGCATTACCGCTTCTGAGGGCTGTCAAATTACCAGAGAATTCATTCATAATCACCAACGAAACACAGTTGAAAAATAAATGATATTTGTATTAGATTGAGGACTGACAGTTGACTCATTTGCCTGATCCACCGCTACCTCCACGGAGCTATTGTGGAACCCCCTGTGTGTATTGAGAAATGCTGTCTGGTTTGGCCTCTTTCATAAAATCAAACAGCTTTGATAGCCATATTGCATTCATGTTAGCCTTAAAAAACCTCAGTCTTCCTAGCAAAACTTATTTTGGGTTTCTTCTGCCAGACCTGATATATCTTTCCACTCAACAATT
Organism: Gonioctena quinquepunctata; assembly: GCA_018342105.1. Classification (NCBI taxonomy): domain Eukaryota; kingdom Metazoa; phylum Arthropoda; class Insecta; order Coleoptera; family Chrysomelidae; genus Gonioctena; species Gonioctena quinquepunctata. Next base: position 55,154 of record JAFIRS010002828.1, on the reverse strand, counting down.
CCCCATTAGCAGAACAACCATTATTTTCACGAAATTGCGATGGTGGCTAAAAGTTGAAGTTTCGCATACCTCATTTCGAAGAGTTGGTTGCAGCATTATTGTGAATTTGTTTGTATCCACTCAATGATGGATGTATTCATATGTCTTTCAGTATCCCATAGAAAGGTTCATGGCCAACAGGACATTTGTTGTTTTTTTCGGACTGGTGCGTCAGTCATCCCGTTGCCCCTGCAGCCTTCTTGTCGGGCACCAAGATAAGTGAGACTCGAGTTTAAGATAAAAACTTGATGATACCGGAACTCAAAAATCCCCAAATACCAATTTTGAATATATTCTAACCAAAAATTTCAAAATATGTTCACCACTTTGAATCCGTCATCTAGATACTTTGAATTTCAATAAGAGATACCATGTATACATTTTTCACCAGAAATTCCTAATGCAAATTCTCCAGGTGCCAATTTCAAATAGAGTGTGATCACAAATCACAAATATTGTTTGTGATCTTGGTTTGTTTTTTGCATATTCTGCACTATTTAGAATGTTTCGTGTAACTCATTTACAGGCACAGGAACTGAAGAACTGAAGGAGTTTGGGAGCCACATTTTTTGAAACCAGTGGCGCTAGCGAGAGTGCATTATGCTGTATTGTATACGTACGTATTGTATACACTGCAACCTATTTGGTTCGTTTTATACCTACGCAATTAGGTATTCCTCGATGTTTTCAACTAATCTTGTACTCCTATTATTTTTGAAATGTTTTGTTTGTGGAATGGCATTAAGTATGGACAAACTTCATCTCCTACATTACATGCTTCCAGGTAAGGTGCATTGGGGTTACGATATGCTACGCAGGGGGGAGGGGGGGATATTGGGGGATATTCCATTCTCGTCTTGATATTATCTGCATTCTGTTTCTGTTTCTTCAATTAATCCCAGTTTCTCCAGGTGTCCTTTCTACCGGTAGTTTCCTGTTAGGTTTCCTGTTGATAATTTGAGTTTGTTTTGGCTGTGAGTAATATATACTATAAGTTTATTCTAGTTGGTAGTTTTCAGAAAAAAATCCGTTGTCTTATCCCTTGTGAATATTCTCATCATTTGTGATATTCGATATCGCCTTCTTTCTTCACTTGTCCTCATATCGCATTACTGCCGATCCTGCAGAAGGGTTTATCTACTATTTCATTCAAACTTCGGGACTAAAGGAATGCAACCTTATTTTGAGTGTTCAGTTCGTTGAGTTCCCTCGAGCAGTCTAAGGCTAATTCTGAGCGGATTACTTGAGAGTTTAATGTATTGGTGGCTGCTTGACTATCAGACGAAATAATGATCTGTATTCGAAAAAAAAATTGTCGATGTCAAATTCGGCGCATTTTTCAATAGGTATATTTCCGCCCATATATTTCTATCATAATCTATATACCGCATATCCGGAGAAATGCCATCCAGCTCCGAAATGTGTTTTCCAGATCACCTTTGTGTCAATTTTCTCACAATGTCCAACTTTTTCGGCAAGGGCGTTTTGGGGCATGCCCTAGATCTGATCGCCCATAAGAGAGAGTAGTCTTACGCCTGATGATTCTCAGTCCCTCGTCATTCCATTCATGCGCACTCTCCACTGGGATATAGGGGGACTCCTCCATAGCGGGCGTTGGACACGTTCTCATTGCACAGGTTATATGGTTCTTTTACTGAAAAGTTTTTGAGTTACACCCCCAATTTTCTCGGGCATAGTTTCTACACATCATTGGTGCTTTCTGGGCTTCATTGGTGACTTCTTTTTTACGCTTGTTCAATAGTAGTTTATTATTCACTATTAGGTCTAGATTTTGTAGGGTCTATATGGCCGTTGAATTCATATCTTCCAATTGAAATTCAAAATGGCTTTCAAAGTCATGGCTAGTCTGTAACAATCATTCGCAGATGGCGTTGTCATCAAATCGATGTTCAGTGAATGTCCTGTGGAGAAATTGTTACTGGAATCGGCCTGCACCGTGTACACATTCAATCAAACACAACAATTTTGTCAACAGCAACCATTTCATTGGTTTCATTCAATTCTTGAGGAAACCAGGTTTGAATTGAGTGAATGATTCATATGATTACATTTTTTACAGAGCTTGAGAGACTTGTTGGGCCTGCTGGCTCAGAGAAAGTTGGAGGAGGGGTTAATTACACCATTCTCGCTATTCTGATCGAGATCGAATAATAACGACACTTTCGTCTCGCTATTAGTTCGACTTCTCGTTGGTTCCACCTCTTCATTTCTCATGGAAAAACAAATTTCCCCACTGAAATGATATCAATGGCTAACTATAGATGGCGCCCAATTTTTCATTTCCACAGCAATCAACGGGATGAACTTCAACAAGAGCTGCTTTCGGTGTGACTTTTCCGTTGGGAAGTGTGCTGGTTAAGCACTTCACATTTATGCCTCCGATTTCATCCGGGTTTGATGTAGCCATTTTGTGAAGGAAGAATCGTGATTGATTAGATGCCCTAGCATGAGTAGTCCCGTCTCCCCAGAACACTAATCGGTGTTGATCATGCGTGCAATCCAGCGAGTGAAACTATATTCAAATTTGGAAATTGCATGACGCCATGGGTATAGATAATTCTTTATGTGGATTTTTCCATCGATAACCCTCCAGCAAATTAAATTTACATTCCTTCCTTAGGGTTTTATGTTATCTGGGAATCACATTTTGTGAGATTATGGATACCTCTCATTCATGATATGGAATTTATCATTTGATGACGCACTTCGTGCAGAATATGTGATTAAGTTTTTGGGTTGATGAAACCGGTACATTTTGAATAGTACACTTAACTTTTTACGGTCATTCATAGATATCAGTTGACGCAAACAGAAATTTGTAACAAACAGGAATAGAGCAATCCCGATTTCATGGAATCATCACAGGGTTCTTTGAAACAGGCAAAATCCTCACAGAATTTGAATTGAATTGTCACATCTGAATATATAATCTGCTGTAGAGCGTACGGATAGTACTGAGCGAGCGCTTTCTAGAAATATACGGATATCAATGGGTTTGGCTATGAATTTCAATCCATTCACACATTGTATTTATTCAAATTGGAACTTCGTATTTTGATAAAGTGTTCGAGACTATTAGATATCGGCGTTTCCACTTATCAAATCTTCAACAACCTTTTTATTACAGTTGTTGTAACGGCGCGGTGCATTTCATTCTACTAAGGAGATGAAAACGTCACAATATCCAACCTCTGTCTTCCACGTTATGATTTCGAGGGTCTTGGGATCGACTTCTGCTAGTGATTGCTACTAGGAAAGTCTCAGTGGGATTTATATTGAGTCTCACTGATCTGAACCTCCTACGCAGAGAATGTTCTCGAACGCACCTCTCACAATTATAAATAACATCACGACAGTAAGGCCTCAGGAAAATTCATTCAATGCTAGATCTCTCATGAATAGTGATAAAAGTGCACCTTGTTTCTTCATTCGGTTATTGTAATCAAAAAAATATTTCCATTTCTGATACCATGGAAGTAAATAATTGCGACATTCATACTTCTATGTTATCAAATGCTGTTTCGATAGCATCATATGGAGATCACGTTCATAAAAGCTCATACCACTGTCTGTTTCCATTCGTCAGTTACAGTAGTGAGGTCTCCGGATATTTTCTTCCTTGATGAGTATGCTGACCAGGGTGTTATGGCACAGGTTGTAGGATTCACATTCTGATATAACCATTCACAGCTTTTTCCATCATCTTCAGAGCAAGCGAAGTGAGGCTGTTTGGTTTTAGAATTCAGGATGTCTTCCTTTCCTGCTTTTGGTATGAATGTGACTCTGGCGCTCCTCCATATCTTTGGTATGTATCATTGTTCTGGGCTGATTTGGCTACTGCAGACTATGTATAATAGTATGTTGTCTTGTGATTTCAAAATCGCATTGATCTCTGGTGTTTCACTGAACTGGAATATGTTAAGAGCAAACTTGAGCCGTTTTCTAGGGTATATATATATATATATATATATATATATATATATATATATATACAACATTCCTGTTGTTTTCTGGGTGGATCTTCTATATTATTTTGATGAGTGAAAAATGAAATATTCGTCCTTATTTTTCTCATTGGAACAGTGCAATTTTCTGTTTGGAAACAGATATAATATTTTTCCGTTTCACATTGATATTATGTACATATCCCCCGAACTTGATTTTTCTATGCAGATATGGAGGACTTTTCCTGACAATAATTGAATGGTGGAGGGTTAGCAATATTCAACCACCCGATCCATTTTATGGCTGATTCTGTCGTTCTTACGAATTCCATAGATTAGCCAAAGACAAGAATTTTGTAGTCTCTGTAATCTTGTTGAATCGCGCTTTGAGAGAAATATACCATTTACATAATAACAATGGTTCGTTTGGAAGAGAACCAGAGCTTCACATATGGTTTTTCTGGAGGCGCTCGATGGCAGGTGTCTAGTAGAGAACAGTAATTTCAGATTGCCATATCCTTCCTTCAGTACAGGAGAAACATGATCAAGAAATTTGAGTTGCCGATCAATGACAACGCCAAGATCTTTTGCTTTCTCAACTGACGGAAGGAACTGATTGTCAATTGTAATAGATGGATCATTGCAGCACCGGTTCAAACTCAGAATCACCCATTTTCCCATGTTGATCTCTATAAGAAAATCTTAGTTCCAACGTGGTCATGTTACGACCATTCATCTGGTTTACGAATTGGCTAAAAAGATGTTTGCGACTTGGCTGAAAAAAAAGTTCACGAGTTGAATAAATTCTATATATAGATGGGTGTTTCGGTGATGCAGATTCCATACTCAACCACAATCGTTCTGCCACTGTCGGTCTGAGGTCTGTCTAGCGGCTGAGGTGACATCACTTACTAGACTATCATCTGGTCCTCGACGACTCGAACTATCTTCAGTTCAACTTTTGTCAAATCTTTATTAGGTTCTTTACGCTCCGCGTCATCAGGTTATTAACGTTTTGAATAATCTTCAGTAAGACTTTTATGACACTATCATCAGCTTCTCAACGAATCGGAACACCTTCAGTGAGACTTTTATGAAACATCTTCAGTAAGACTTTCATAAGATCTTCATCAGGTTCTCGACGTTTCGAGCTGGATCTCGACGTTTCGAATCATTATCAGATATTTATGAGACTATTATCTGGTTCTCAACGACTCAAACTATCTTCAGATCAACTTTTTTCAGATCTTCATCAAGTTCTCTACGTTTCGGGTCATCATCAGGTTCTCTACATTCAGAAATCGAAATCAGGTTCTTGAAGTTGCGAATCAACATCAGTGTTTACATAATATCATTCAGACCAAATGAGGTGACATCACAACAATATATCTTGTATATTAACCCCTAACCTAAATCGGATCCTTGTGGAACACTCATATTTTACGTTCTCGAGACCTATAATGCCATATATGCCATTGATCTACTGGTTTTCAGAAGTCAACTAGACTTTCTATCTTTCGATACGATTTTTATCTTATTTTCCATAGAATAATTTGTTTTTCCTTGGATTTGAGGATTTTTCTCCAGATCTACTGAATTTTGAGCATTAGTTCTCATGTAGGATTATATTTTTTTACTCTAGATGTGGTAATTATTGAATATGAGATTGAATATTTCAGGTGCTCAAGTTATGAATTCCACAAGAATATTTCCTTAGATGTAGTAATTAATGTATTTCTATTTGGAGGATTTGATTTTTCCCTAGATTTGAGGATTTTTCTAAATAGGTTTAGTTGTCAAACGAATATAAGTTCATTCATTCTTTGTTCTTGTAGCCTATATTTCTAGATTTTTTCCATAGATCTACTGAATTTTAGGTGACAGCCTGCTGAATTTTATATCTTTACTTGGTAAATTTCTTCATTGAAAAATAATTTTTCCCTAGTTGTATGGATTTTTTGGTTGAAACCTGTTGATGAATGATTATAAGATTTTTCCAAAATTAGGTGAAGTTTAAGATGTGAAGGTAGATAAAGATTCATTATACCAGTTGTGGATAATACATATTCGAATATATATGAAATTCTGATTAACTCGACCTACCCCAACTCTACTATTATTATATCAGTGGTAACTCCTTCTACAACCATTCAAAGGACATACATTTTTCAAATCAACCTATCTTAACCAAATTTTGCTAACATTATATCAGGAGCGACTTCTTCTACAAGCCCTATATTTTCTATCACCTCAACCTGACCGAACTCTGCTAACATTGTTATTACATTATATTTCGACTACTCTGAACGTCATTTCGATCTGTATGGCGCAGTATGGCGCAGTATCGCGTCAGTATGACTCAGTTTGGCACATTCGGCGGATTATTATGGCGCAGTATGGCGTATCCAGTGCGTTAGTATGGCTCTTTATGGTGCAGTCTGCTATAAAAACATCATTGAGTGTATTTCAGGTTAGCCCAGGTTACCTCAGGTTACCCTAGGTTACCCCAGATTACCCCAGGTTACCCCAGGTTACCTCAGGATACCCCAGGTTTCCCCAGAATACCCCAGGTTACCCCAGGCTACTTCAGGTTACCCCAGGTTACTCCAGGTTACCCCAGGTTACCCCAGATTACCCCAGGTTACCACAGGCTCACCCAGGTCTCCTCATATGTTACTGTACAAATTACAACAAGAGAACACCTAACAGAAAAAAACTACAACAACTAAATGTAGGCTCTGAGCTTTGGTTTCGCATCAAGTAAATGATGCAGCTATGATGGTTAGTTGTGATTGAAGCGTCAACATAATCTCACCACTACAATTGTTATCATACAAATATAAATAGTTTGGCACCCAGATAAGTGAGACTCGAGTTTATAATAAAAACTTGATGATACCGGAACTCAAAAATCCCCAAATACCAATTTTGAATATATTCTAACCATAAATCTCAAAATATGTTCACCACTTTGAATCCGTCATCTAGATACTTTGAATTTCAATAAGAAATACCATCTATACATTTTTCACCAGAAATTCCTAATCCTAAGTTTCCAGGTGCCAATTTCAAATAGAGTGTGATCACAAATCACAAATATTGTTTGGGATCTTGGTTCGTTTTTTTCCACATTCTGAACTATTTAGAATGTTTCGTGTAACTCAGTTACAGGCACAGGAACTGAAGAAGTGAATGAGTTTGGCAGCCACATTTTCCGACACCAGTGGCGCTAGCAAGAGTGTGTTGGGCTGTATTGTAAACGTACGTATTGTATACACTGCAACCTATTCAGTTCGATTTTATACCTACGCGATTAGATATTTCTCGATGTTTCCAACCAATCTTGTACTCCTATCATTCTTGAAATGTTTTGTATGTGGAATGGCATCAAGTATAGACAAACTTCATCTCCTACATTACATGGTCCCAGGTAAGGTGCATTGGGGTTACGATATGCTACGCAGGGGGGGGGATATTGAGGGATATTTCATTCTCGTCTTGATATTATCTGCATTCTGTTTCTTCAAATAATCCCTGTTTCTCCAGGTGTCCTTTCTACCGGTAGTTTCCTGTTAGGTTTCCTGTTAATAATTTGAGTTTGTTTTGGCTGTGAGTGATATATTCTATAAGTTTATTCTAGTTGGTAGTTTCTAGAAAAAAATGCAATGCACATCATAAGTAACATACTGAATTGAAATGAATACCCGAATAGAATGAATCTTATTGTTCCAAAACTGTTTATATATCTCCGTTTTCCCACATACAGAGAAAAATCTATAATCTACTATAGCATTCCCAAATGGCTTTGTTTCATTTCTGAATATAATTACATTGTCTCGCCTACTAAGATGGCAGCTGTATTGCTTTTTTGTTGGGGTGTTTATAAATGGGTAATCTATTTTCTGATGAACTCATAATCAGGTACTATTTTCGTTGTACATCTAGGTTAAGGAACCTCTGTTTTGAATATCATAGCATCCCACGTGCCGTTTATAATAATTTTTTGTTCTTCCACATATTTATATGATGTTATTTTTATAATGTCCCGGTTCATTGAGTTCAATACTCAGAGTAGAATAATTTTCACGTAATATGAATTTATATATAAATACTGGATTTTTCCATAGTTTGAAGGTGATCTTTCTAATTGAATATATTCTTTCGAAACATTTTTTTTCTACAAGCTCTATAGGTAGTTCGTGACATTTCCCCCCATTTCAAGCAAAATGATTGATTTTAAATACTTAATCATTTATTATAACAAAATTATTATATTTATTCAATCCATAGATTAATTTTTCTTTACCTTACTCTGATAGGCACACCTAAACTTGGGTCATACATAAATTTCATCAGTGATAATAGTATAATCAATACTAAGAAGGTAATAATAGTTTTCTATCAATTTCAAAAAGATCTAGATTTCCTTAACCTATCATGCACACTTACAAAAATCGATAAGGAAATTTTCATCAATAATAAAAATAATTTATGTCTCTGATTACAATAGAAGAATAGTAAAATAATTTTTAGTTGTCCTTAACTAACATGTACACTCAACATAATCATATGGAGGAAATATTATAATAAAAATGGTCAATATCAATGTCCAGGTTTCACTATTAAAAATTGTCTAGTTCAAAATGTTCTTCCACCTTTTTAATTATCATCACTCTCCCAAGATGACGAGGACAATGGGGGGCTCTTGCAGTTCCACCTGCGGGGCCCATTCACTGGCAGCCACGGAATATTCAGGTCCCGCCTCGACTCGATGGCCCTTGAAGGACCTGGCTGATTTGGATCTCTCAGTGTTAGTGGGGCTGTCGTGCATTTTTTGCATCCGCATAACGGCCAAATGTCGCGGCGTCGGTTGCAATCACAATTTGAAGGTGTATTATGTGGAATAAGTAGATCTATGGGTGACAGGGCAGATTCTGCGGTAGGGTTTGGTGGTTGCGACATCCCTCTGTGTCTGTCCATAGTGCAATGTTCACAATCACAAATTTCTATTCCTTGGAAGCCCAGCAGTTCAATGTATTCGGAGTGGTATTTATTGAAATACATTATGCTGTAAGCTAGTTGGGTGGTGTAGTTCGGAAGGTACCAACCCTTTCCAATACAGGATGTCGTTCCGCAAGTTGTTGACGGAGCTCAACAATAACTGTCGTTTAGTGGCCCAATCCTCAATACGGGGAAGCACTTCTAACAACATTTCCATGTTAAATTAGATAGATTTTCGGTGAGTAAGCACTAAATATCTATTAGTCGCGCGAAATGTAGTCTAAGACGTTTAAGTCAACACTGTCGTAGTCTCTAAGCTTTTTTACCTATTTTATAGGGAATAGCCTTTCGGGTCTACCCGAAGCTCTCACACATTTAAACTTATTCCTCCTATTTTTAATTTTGACGAATCCTGTATATTTTTCTTCTTTGACGAAGTCAATGAATTATGGGGTATTAAAATATTCAATATGAGAGTCTTATTTCGGTTCTCTTACATTCCGGTTACTGAAAATATGTTTTACAATTTTTGTCCCTTTCCAGGCCATATTCACTTAAAATGTCCTTCAACACTTTTCAATATGAAAACGTGTTAAATATCTACATTTCATTTTTGGAAACAGCCATCTGGTAACACTTTCACTTTGAACCATCATGTTTCCAAGATAATCCCTTGAAGGGATGGGTTTGTATCGTAGCATAAATCAGTTCTTGTTTTTTCTGAGAAAAAGACGGAGTTTCAGTCACAATACTTGGCATTTCTAATATGAGTGGAGAATCGTCCTCTTTCGGTTTCTGACATTTTTCTTCAGGCGATTTATTGTTTATAACAATCCAAGTAAGGGTATCCCATATAGCAGAGAACAAATGCCCCAAACAACCGGTAATACGATGTATAGATACAACATTGATACCGGTTTCAATACAAAATTTGACAATTCTCAAACAGAAATATATTCCTAAAAATCCACTGGTTACATCGCCAATAATGGTAAACACTCCGTATATTCTTTTGAGCGTGTTTTGGGCAAATTTTTCCATTTTTTTGGCATCAAATAAGTTCAAAGGTGAATAGCCTTGATTTATGAATATTTTATTTGCCATTCTGTGTATCAATATATTATATACTGCTGTTTTTCTGATAAGAATAATAACAATTGAGCCTGTCTTATTTCACTCTCGGTGTATATTCCACCCATACCCAGTGATTCAACTCCTTCCAATTTCATGGGATTAGTTTCCAACACCGATAACTCATGTGGCAAAGAACTAATTTTTGTCAAAGAATCAAACAAGATCCAGTTTCCTTCTGAAAAATACATAGGAGGAATGACAGGAGAACACTCTATTTGTTGCCCAATTTTATGTAATATTCTTGTTATCGGAGCCATGAAATAAGATTCATTGTTATAAGTTACAGGTGATTCCTGATAACCATTTTTGTCTTGTCTAACTTCTACTATGACAGGAGAGCATTGAAGTAAATACAAAACTTCTCCGCTAATTTTGGCTAGAACTCCAGGTTCTTGCCAATAATATAGAATAATATAGATCTTGCAATAATATAGAAATCATTTCAGGTATTTGTTGAGCCATAATCAATCTATTTTTCGAAATATCTCTCTTCAATAAACATCGTCTGTGTATGGTATCAGCTAATAATTCATTCTTATTACGTTTAAATGATTGTTCTATATACAAAAATTTCGAATTTACATAAGTAACTATATCAGCTGTTGGTTCTCCTAAGGTGATAGAGAAATCTAGATATAAATTTGAATTATTCAGGGGTATTTCTAATATCAAAATTCATGGATGTTCTGTGATTCACTTAAATAAATTACAATTGTGAGTTTTCTTTATCAATTGCACGGCAAATATTTTTGTCCGATCCTCAATGACCAAAAACTGATTTATGTCAAAAGAATCCAATTTTTCTGTTATTCGGGTAGCGTTTCCTTCATATAAATTTCGGTAACATTTGCATTCATTTTGTTCAGCTACCTGCCAAACGATCTCTCCATGAAATGCATCTAAATAATATTCTTTGTCAAAGGTGCATGATAATTGATTTTCCAAACTGATACTATTGGAATCTAATTGGGCTGTGGCGGTATAATCTTCAAGGATGATCTTTGCATTTGCATTAACCACTACATTCTTATATGTCTCTCCCCGAAATGAATAGGTAGTACTTCTACATTCTCCTGTATCGCTCAATTCTCCCGTCATTAAAATTTGCGCTGTTTGTGAGGTATTCGATTGGAGTTTTATAATTTCTCCTGGAAACCCACGATACTCCAAATATTGATGTATTTTCAAACATTCCTCTCTTCCAACGGTATGCAAATGAGTAATAAACTATCCTGTACTACGGATATATGAGAGAACATACCACAAGACATCATCAATTGCGTGATTTCTATAAGACATGATTTAACTGAAGTTTTATCATATCTTTTCTTTTTAAGGCTATTATACGGGTCCCATGTACAGAATAAGCCTCAGGTATATCAGGACATCTTTGTACAACGCTGAGAGATAAGGTAGAGGAATTCCCATCAGGATTTCGGCAGTCATATGCTATCAATCCTGCAATAGTCATTATTCTAATTCCAAATAATATAACCAGAACTGAATGTGTCTTCATCATAAAATCTATAGTCTGGTTCCTTCGTATTTCCAGCAGAATTTTTTTAGTTCAATATTTCGGCGGGTTCACAAGAGTTCTCAGCAGGGTATCTGGTCCCCTTCTTGAAATAAACCACACCTGGCTAATGGCAAACGCATTTTATGGTTGCAGTTCTAAATTATGCGACTGCCACAATATTTAGGGCGAATCCCCGATAATTTGAAATGGATCCTTCTATCTGTTTCCGTACAATTTACGAATGTGAATAGAACCGTTCTCAAGTGACTTCGGTTTGGTAATTACATGGCGATTGCTGCAATTTATCGTTGCAGTTTATTTCAACTCTTGTCAATACTGTGTAACAGGCCTAAATAAATTTTCTTTCCTTCCTTACTCATTTATAATTAATTTTATACCTTATTTCTCAATGAAAATATTAATTTTTTTTCATATTTATGCTACATTAACCTTTCGTTCCAATACTTTATGGTTTTGCCTACATTACAACTCATTTTCTATATTCAAATACTTTATTGCTGAAATTTTTATTCATTTATTACTTCTTTACCTCTACAACCACATATATTTACCTTCTGATCTTATTTTTCATTTTCCGTGATTTTAATTATAACTTACATATCCAAAGAAAAATATTATATTGGACTTATCGACCTAGTAGGATATCTATGTGTTACAAGTGACTTACCGTCATCATACTCACTATCGGAGGACTCTATATCAGTTTCATTATTTAACCCTTCTTCAGTAATAATGGCACTATCGGTATCGTTCGTTTTTTGAACTTCACTATCAATTTCTAACCCTTCCATGAGTGGTAATTTTACATTATTCTCTTCAATTTGCAATTCTGGTGTATTTTCTTCTACTGAAGAATGTATAGGCATTTCATCAATATTACCTAGAGCTTGGGCCTTATGGAATCTTAACTGCCTTTCAAACACTTCAGGAGTAAATTCATAAGCAAGTTCCGACGTTTTGTCTCCTTTTTGTCTCTCTTCAGCTGCTTTTTCAGTCTTTTTGTTATCGTCTTCTAATTTTTCTTTCTTCTTTTATAAATCTATACCTTTGTATGATTTCATCCTATTTGCAAGAACCACCTGCTTCTTGATTTTTCCCACTAATTGTATTTCAAAATTTACAATAGATAACTTTTTCAGCACTCAATAGGGCCCATCATATTTTGGTAAAAGGGACTTGGAGAGTGATTTTCTTGCTGTTACTTTCGGAGGAGTTTTTGGATATACTAAAGATCCTATCAAGAATTCTCTTAAATTTTTTTTTTTTCCTTTTTTGTGTGAAGTAGCGGCCGGAATTTCCAACAATTTTTCAGCGTTCGAGTGTGCCAGTTGCAGCAGTTTGCAGCATTTCAGAAGTAATGTAATTTGATAGAGCAATATCATTCCATATATTAAAAAAAATGAACTTTCTCTGGTCGAAGTGTGTTTTTGGTTTCTCATTGCTAAAAGCGCGAAAGGTAGTTGTTCATCCCATTCAGACTTATGTGCTATCACTAAGAGTGAGAAAGTTGTTTCGAAATGTCTATGAAATCGTTCTAACACTCCATTCGTAGCTGGATAAGCTGAAGTGTTAGGCTTATTAATTTTCAATATGGTACAAATTTCCAAAAATAACGCCGATAAAAATTGGGAGCCACGATTACTCAATTAATATCTAGGGGCTCCATATCTTACAATGATATTTTCTACAAAGCTCTTTGCCACAGTTTCTACGGTTATATTCGAAATCAAAAGGGCTTCTGCATATCTTGTTAGGAGATCAATTATAGTGAGAATATATTTGTTTTCTCTATATGTAGTGTTGAAAGGCCCCACTATATCTATGGCTACAATCCAAATACTGTATCTGGTATTGGCATCCTCTATAATTCTGTCGGCTTACTTCTGGAAGATTTATGTATATTACATGAATGCCAATCATTTATATGATTATCCACGTCTTTTCGCATATTCGGCCAAAAAAATTCTTTTAAGTATATCCCATAATGTTTTTTGTTGAGCCCTATGACAAAAAAATATTTAATCATGGTATAAATTAAATATTTGTTTTCTCATAACTTGAGGTGCGTATATTTTATCCTTTCGTTCGTCGGCCTTCCTCCTGACATATAACACCAGTTGTTTACATAAAAATTCGAATCATCTTCGGATAATGAATCAATTATTTCAGGATATCTCTGGCCATTTTTCTGTAAATTCTGAATGTCTACTGTATCTATAACAGGTTCTATAATTTCCACATCTTTACTTATAGCACATATTTGTCTTACCTGAGTCTCTTGTTTATTACTTACTGGTTCATCTTCAGGTACTCTAATACGACTAAGTGAATCGGCATTTCCGGTATCTCTTCCAGCTCGATATTTGATAGTTAACGAATATTCCAACAAGGTCATCACCCACTTAGCTGATCGACTACTAGGATCCTTGATCGATAATAAGTATATTAATGGACGATGGTCAGTAATAATGGTAAGATAAGTGCCAATAAAATAATATCTATTTTCCTTTATGGCCCAAATTACTGCTAGGCATTTCTCTCCCAATAGTAGTCTCGGCTGCATTCAGTGTTCTACTAGAATAGCATATAGGGTGTTCAAATCCTGAGTATTCTTGGCTTAAAATTCCTGAAATGGCGGACGCACTGGCATTTGTGGTAACTATAAAAGGCCTTGAAGAATCAGGGTATTTCAAAATAGGCGGTGTTATTGGAGCTTCTTTCAGGGTGTTGAATGCTTCTGCTGTTCAGCTCCCCAATGAAATTTCACATCTCTCTGAGTGGTTGTGTTGTGTTATATGTTTCACTAAGTGGGTACTACTCAATTTTCGACTGGGCGATTTAAATATATCTATATATTCTTTTATGAGTTCCGCGAATTTAATTTGACCACTCTCCTTCAGATCATCCAGATGCAATTGTTGCAAAATTATTTTTTTATCCTGAATTTCTATTCGTCTAATCTTCTTCCCTTCATCAATCACTTCCTTTTTCTTATCTGTATCTGCTGCGAATCCGATGGCATCAATACAGTTTTCTTTAAAACATTCATTATTCATATAGGTATCTCTTTCCTATTTTTACCTATCGATCCAGCTACTACTAATCCATTCATAGCTTCATTGTCTTCAATAACAACGTTATCTGACGTCCAATCATTTTGGGCCCTAGCCATAACAACAGTCATAGTCCTGGGAGGCGAAATCATGTCCTTAGACAAATAAATCCCAGTCTCATAATTATTTTCAGTTGGCATAGTACTTCTTTCAATTTCAGTCTTCCCGAGATGTTTTGTCGACTCTAACATCTTGGCAGAAAAAGGTTCTCCCTTAAGCGAATTTCCTCTTTCTATTAAACTATTCTTTGGAAATTTCCTCTCATCTACTTCAATAATTTTCCTTGAACTACATGACTCGTTATCTTCCATAATTTCCGTATCCTCTGTATAGGTTTTATAAATTATGTCATTATTCCCTAACTTTTTCTCTATTGTTTTCGTACACTCTGTAGGTGTTTTGAAAATTTCCCTTTTGACTTCTGTTTTTGTCATTTTATTCATATTACATGATGCTTCATCTCCCTGAATCTTTGTACACTCAGTAGGTGTTTTAGAATTTTCCACTTCATATCCCTTTTTCTTAATATGTTCCTGCTCTGACAGGTTCCTTTCACCCTGTATAGTACTTTTATTTCATCTCAAATTTGTATTTTCTAACAATCTATTCTCTTGCAAAGGTTTTCTCGCTTTTCCGTGGCATGCTACTATATTTTAAGGAGGTAGTTTACCATCCTTAGATGAAATTAATTCACTTTTTAGATTCCTTTTTGCTGACTTCGTGCTTCCTTTTGAGACTTTCTTTCCGAGTTCATTGGATTTTTCCATTGTACTGGTGGAAGGTATGTCATCCTCGGATGAACTGGCTCCTTTATCTTGAATGCCATTCAAAATCATAGCACTATCTTGCGAATCAATCCTTCCTAATATACAGGACGCTCCGGTGTCCGCGTTACCTAGCCCATTCCCTCCTGAATTAATTTTCTGCCTATTCTCAAGCTTCGAGGATTTTCCTTCTCTCCGGTACACATTTTGACCAGTAACCACTATTTCCTTTTTCACATTATTTTTCTTCTCTCTGGACAATTCCTTACAATTATTTTTCCTTTGGTTTCAATTGTCTCTCTTTCTCAACTGTATTTTCTCCATCTATACGTAGCATTCCTTTCTGATTCCTACTTCCTGAAGTTTCCACTGGATTTCCTCGCGAGTGAAATCCCTTCTTAGAGCCAGCTGGACTCAATTCCTGGCATGGAAATCCATTTCCAATAACTCTGCTATGTGTTCTGGGCGTGCACTCCCATGGTGAACCTAGCTTTTCTTCGGAATTTCTTTCTATCCATTCCTTCGTCGTAGTGGTTAATTCTGACAATCTTTTATCCATACTTTCAATTTTCTCCGTCAATTGCTCTTCCATATCTTTGAATTTTTCTTTTCACGTAATATTATCTTTATCATTTTCTGTCTGATATATATTTTTCGGTTCCATATCAATAATTTCATTTCTCAAAAATATTTCATTTGCTTTCCAATCTAATTTAACCTGATGCTCTTGTAAAAAATCCAGTCCCAAAATCACCTCGGTACTTAAATGATTGGCATCAATAATAATAAATTCATGTTCAATTTGCGTTCTTTCATTCAATTGAATGGGTAAAATGACTGATCCTATATACGTTATGACATTTCCCTGGACGTCTTTCAAAGAATATTTAACTTCATAATTAATTTTCATACCGCGTGTAATGCTTAAATAGGCCAACGGTACTTCCGCTCCCGTATCAATCATAACATTTTTTTGAGCTTCCCCTGAAGTATAGGTTAGTATTGTTTGATTTGGCCTCCTATGTCTTTCGTTTTGATTTATTGACGATTGTTTGCGGTTTTCAACAAAGACGGATCGAGAACCGGATGATCGTTTGAATCCCTTCTATTTTTATAACTCTGTCTCGTACCAGTTTGACAATTCAATGACATGTGCCCTTGTTTATTGCACCAAAAACATGTTTTATTCTTCATTCGGCAATTTCTGATATCATGTCCTGATTTCTGACAATGCTGACATGTAATTATGCTTTTATTTCGCAAATTCCCATTTTTCATTCTACAATCTCTTATATTATGTCCGGGTTTCTGACAATACTGACATATTATTGCATTTCTTGATTGTAAATCACCATTTCTCATTCTGTAATATCTTATAGTATGTCCTGGTTTTTGGCAATAATGACACACTACTACATTAGTATTTTGCGAATTTGAATTAAAATTCCTGAAACTTATATCTATCGGTTTTGTCAAACTTTCAATTATTTCCTTCTTCTCAGCGAATTCAATAGCCTCTTTCAATGTATCCAGACTGGCAGATAAAACTCTTTTTCTAGCAGGATCAAGTAAACCTAATGCAAATTGTGTAATAATATCCTGCTCATGTCTGTGTAAAATAACTCTATTGAAGTTTTTTGGAGCTGTGTGCACGTAATGAAATAGTTGGTTCAAAAAAAGTTTGTATTTCGTGCAAAATTATTTTTATTTTTAAAATCGTAGCAGAGCGCTTTCGACTATATAATAGTCATTATCAGTGCGTACCTGCAAGTAAGTAATACCTCATGTAATTGTGAATGAAATATTTTGACGTTTTGAAAGATGACTACTTTTAGCTTACTTACTCGTCAGGTTTACAAGAAGTCCATCAAAACAATTTCCAGTTTGTATAAAATAGGTAAAAACCTTAGGTACATATAACATGTTGAAACATTTCTTAAAGAACACTCAAGTGATATAAATTGATGTAATTCATTATTTTAAAATTGAATTCCACATGGTTTCATGGAAGTCAATGCTGAAGTGAAAAAGAAAACGGATGTTGTCGTTGACAATGACGAAAGTGACATATGACATTGAACCTTAGAAACTTATTATACAAAAGGTGGTAAACGTAGATGGCGTTCTATCCCATTTTGAAGTGAGAAAGAGTGACTCTAGAGTGAAAAAGTGTTCTCAGAGTGGAAGTTGGCTAGGAACAAATGCTAAAGTATTTCTGAGGTGAATCATCATCGAGAAATGAAAGATTAATGGAATGATATTGAAATTCTTTTATTAATTCATTGCAGACGTCTGTGAAGTGGGATAAAAGATCTATTTAAATTGACTTGTGAATTCGGACAAAGGTCATTGTTTTTCAATTCTTTGTAAATGTAAAGGTCTTCCATGAAACCTAACTTAGTGTTGTTCTTTTGTCTGATTTCATGTAGAATTTTTGAATTTCTATTCGGACCAAAATTAATCGCACTATTGACACTATTTGCAGATCGTTCCATTTTCCCAGAATAGCACAATCATCTATGATGCGAATAAAATCTTTAATTTTTGTGTGCCCACTATATGTAGGTACATTGTCCAAAGTAATAGATATATTTGGTTCAATTTGTAACACAGGAGTCGTTGGGGGAGTTTCTAGTGGAGGTGTCATATTGAAATTTTATATGCCCCAAATCTCAATAATAATAGTAAAAATCAGTAAATACTTTGTCTCACGATTAACCCTGGGATAAAAGATCTATTTAAATTGAGTTGTGAATTCGGACAAAGGTCATTGTTTTTTAATTCTTTGTAAATGTAAAGGTCTTCCATGAAACCTAACTTAGTGTTGTTCTTTTGTCTGATTTCATGTTGAATTTTTGAATTTCTATTCGGGCTAAAATTGTGTTTATTGAATCTAAGATGATGGCCGAAGGCCGATTTTTTATTTTCATTAACGTGTTCGGTTATTCGAACTTCCAAAGGTCTACAGGTCCTACCGATGTATGTCGCGGTACAGTCTCCACAATTCAGTTTGTAAATACCACTTTTAGAAAGTTTATCGACTTTGTCTTTACTGTTGACAATATGTCTATTCAAGTTGTTCGTTGTTTTGAATGCCACTTTGACATTTTCCTTACTATTTTTGGTTATGCAACCTGCAATTTTATTTGAAATGTGATCATTTACGGAAGGGAGTGGAATAAATTTTGTAGGTTCAGTTTTTGGAAATGCTAAATTTAATTATTTTTTGTTTTTAATTTTCTGAATAAGAAAATCAATCAACTTAGGGTTGTAGTAGTTGTTGGAAGCTATTTGTTTCAAAGTGTTATTCTCTGCTCGGTAATTGACTGTGGAGAGAGAGGTGTGTTCAAGAGTTTGTGTATATAGCAATTGAACGCAGCCATTTTGTGCTGATGTGGGTGATTTGAAATGTTCGGTATGACATGGTTAGTCTGTGTTGGTTTCCTATAAATGCTTAAATTCAAGTAGTTACAATTTTTGTGAATAGATAGATCTAAAAAATTTAATTTATTATTTTCATCAATTTCAATGGTGAATTTAATACTAGGGTGTAATGAATTGATTTTGTTCAAGAGACTCACCGCAGTATCTTCGTTGCCTTTGAGAAAGACTAGACAATCATCAACGTACCTGTACCAGTGTAAGATTTCAGGGTTGTTTTCAGTGACAATAAACCTGTTTTCTAAATTATTCATGGAAATATCTGCTAGGAAAAGTGATAAGCAACTTCCCATAGCAATGCCTTCTGGTTGCTGATAATATGTGTTGTTAAGAACGAAAAAATCCTGTGAAAGACAAAAATTGAGAAGAGTCAAAATGTGGGTTATACAATTATCATTGATATTAGATAGATTTAGGACTACCTTGACTAAGGGCAGTGTTTCAGATTTTGGGACTGAAGTGAAAAGATTGGATACATCGAACGATATCATCAAACAGTTATCAGCTGGTAAATCTACGTTGTTGAGTCTCTGTATTAGATTTAGGGTATTACTTACCGAGTATGTGGATTTGAATCTTGTTAAATCTTCAATAATACTGTAAGTGAAAGAGGCTAAAGTTGATACTGGTGTGTTGGTGAAGCTTACCACTGGTCTAATTGGTGTATCGATCTTGTGGATTGCTAGAAATCAAAGACAAAATTGATGAACTTTCTAAAAGTGGTATTCACAAACTGAATTGTGAAAACTGTACAGCGACATATATCGGTAGGAGCTGTAGACCTTTGGAAGTTCGGATAACCGAACACCTTAATGAAAATAAAAAATCGGCCTTTGGCCATCATCTTAGATTCAATGAACACAATTTTAGCCCGAATAGAAATTCAAAAATTCTACATGAAATCAGACAAAAGAACAAGACTAAGTTAGAATTCATGGAAGACCATTTACATTAACGAAGAATTGAAAAACAATGACCTTTGTCTGAATTCACAAGTCAATTTAAATATATCTTTTATCCCACTCCACAGACGTCTGCAGTGAATAAATTAAAGAATTTCAATATCATTTCATCAATCTCTCATTTCTCGATGATGATTCACCTCAGAAATACTTTAGCTTTTGTTCCTAGCCAACTTCCACTCTGAGAACACTTTTCCACTCTAGAGTCACTCTTTCTCACTCCAAAATGGAATAGAACGCCATCTACGTTTACCACCTTCTGTATAATAGGTTTCTAAGGTTCAATGTCATATGTCACTCTTGTCATGGTCAACGACAACATCCGTTTCCTCCTTCACTTCAGCATTGACTTCCATGAAACCATGTGGAATTCAATTTTAAAATAATGAATTACATCAATTCATAACACTTGAGTGATTTTTAAGAAATGTTTTAACATGTTATATGTACCTGAGGTTTTCACCTATTTTATACAAACTGGAAATTATTTTGATGGACTTCTTGTAAACCTGACGAGTGAGTAACCTGAAAGTTTTCATCTTTCAAAACGTCAAAATATTTTATTCACAATTTCATGAGGTATTACTTACATGCAGGTACGCACTGATGATGACTATTATATAGTCGAAAGCGCTCCGCTACGATTTTAAAAATAAAAATAATTTTGCACGAAATACAAACTTCTTTCGAACCTACTGAAATAACTCTATCTACAGTGTCATTTTCCGTGAGTATTAAAATTATTGCAGTACAAACTTTCAATCGTGCCAAATACTGGCGGCATGTTTCATCTTTTCTCTGACGGCATTCAATGACTCACTTTTATCTTTTACTGGAGTCTTTGTTATATCGAATTGTTCCTGTAGCCCTTTCTTCAACTCATCCCAATTTCCGGTAGTTCGTAATTTACTATCCGCGTCTATTAATTGTTCCGCTATCCCTCGTTATTTTAATCGCACTATTGACACTATTTGCAGATCGTTCCATTTTCCCAGAATAGCACAATCATCTATGATGCGAATAAAATCTTTCATTTTTGTGTGCCCATTATATGTAGGTACATTGTCCAAAGTAATAGATATATTTGGTTCAATTTGTAACACAGGAGTCGTTGGGGGAGTTTCTAGTGGAGGTGTCATATTTTATATGCCCCAAATCTCAATAATAATAGTAAAAATCAGTAAATACTTTTTCTCACGATCAACCCTGTATAAATTCCTTTTTTTTGCCAATGCTTTCTTGACAAAATTTATTATTTCCAAAACAAATAATTCCAAATACAAAAATAAAATAAAATCATATAATTTTCACCATTTCTGAGCACTCGAGATTATGACTTTGTATAGATGCTTATTTTTGCATTGTGTTCCATAGATAAAACCCCACACAAGCCAGACACCATTGTTGAAACCTGGGTATATACAGATTGTAAAAAACAGATTGTTAAAAAAAACAAGTGTTTGTCGAACCTCACAGTAACTTTTACCAAAGAAACACTATAGGAAATCCAATAGTATGATTTCACAAATACCGTCGAATGATGTCTAACTATACTGGTATTATCTGTATTCTCTATACTCAATACTAAATCTTTTTCACACAATTGACAGTACAAAAGTGGGTCTTTAGTAATTCTATATATTCGAGGTTCGTATATATTCGAGGTTCGTTTGAATCTCAAGCTATCAGAACAAATGAAATAATAGTATAGTTGTGAATTTTAAAAGGTATAATTGAGATCAATCTTCAAAAACATTACACGAATCTATAAATCAATAATTCTTATGAAACCACTACATAAAATATAACCAGAAAATATAGAAATAAAAAGGTCAATAAAATCATAGCAATAATCAATATCATATCCAATACACTGTTTTATAATTTTAAGGTTTGAACGATATATTTTGATTCAATGGTAGCAAAATAAAACATAGCAATATTTTTAATACTTCTTTTATGCTCTATCAATATATTCTAAATTTTGTATTTGCCAATTTACATAATTCTTAAACACCACGTCAATTATCTGGGTTAAAACAATCAACATTGTAATTGTTTTTCTTCTTTAAACAACAACTATAATATTTTTGCTGGACCTTAAAACAAAATAGCAAAAGTTTTCAGTTATAATTATTGACTAGTATTAATCATATCATACATCTTCCTAGAACAAGCAACTATCAAAATCTAATGAAATGAATAAGTATTTATCAGTACATGAATTAAACCTCAAGGAATTCAGAGTATGAATGAGGAAAAATGTTCATTTCATAAAGCCTGGTACACAATACAATCAGAGAGAAAACATATGTAGTCTCACCCTGTATAGAGACACTTATACGAATATCGTTTCACTAAAATCAATACCGATATTTAAGCTGGCAAATATTTTCACTTAACTGATTTTTTTAGTTCAATCTTTAGAAATCCCGTTAAGTATTTGATTATTTATTTACTTCTGGAGCAATGATGAATTTCGGATGAATTCTCCTAACTACATATCAGTGTATGCAGTACGAATCGGTTCCTTTGTAGCTACGATGTTGGAGTTGATTTACTTTTCAAATCTTGATGAATAAACTCGTCAGTGTGAGTTCTAATAACTGGTACTTTTCTTAACTTGTTTGTATCTGAATATAACTTGAAGTTTAATCGAAACTTTTTATCTCTTTGACTGAAAACATGATCTGATCAAAATAGCTCAATTCAAGATGTCAATGCACATCATAAGTAACATACTGAATTGAAATGAATACCCGGATAGAATGAATCTTATTGTTCCAAAACTGTTTATATATCCTCGTTTCTCCACATACAGAGAAAAATCTATAATTTACTATACCATTCCCAATTGGCTTCGTTTTCTTTTTAAATATAATGACATTGTCTCACCTACTAGGATGGCAGCTGTATCACTTTTTTGTTAGGGTGTTTATAAATAGGTAATCTATTTTCTGATGAACTCATAATAAGGTACTATTTTCGGTGTACATCTAGGTTTAGGAACCTTTGTTTTGAATATCATAGCATCCCACGTGCCGTTTATGATAATTTTTTGGTCTCCCACATAGTTATATGATGTTATTTTTATAATGTCCGGTTCATTAAGTCCAATACTCGTTAGAGTAGAATAATTTTCACATAATATGAATTTATATATAAATACTGGATTTTTCCATTTTTTACAGGTGATCTTTTTAATTGAATATATTTTTTCGAAACATTTTCCTTTCCCAAGCCCTATAGGTAGTTCGTGACATTGTTTTTTGCAAATATGACGTCAGTTGAGGTGATGTCGTCGATGACAGAGGACTATACACGAAAATTGGAGCAGTTTTGCCGAAAAGTCAGAGTTGCAGTTTCATGAAGAGAAGCAAAAAGTCACAAGAAAATTGAAAAAGTTTAATCTTAGCTCGCCATCAACGCCATCGATATCGAAATATGATTCAAATGGTATTAGTGACTTTGATTCTGAACAACATCTTCCACGTCGACATAGCGTATGATGATGTACGTGGAGTAGCGGTTTGTTTCAAAGATGTCGATAATCAATCATAAGGGTATACCAGGGTGTGTTAATGTGTTTGAGAATATTTTATCAGATATTGTACCTAATTATGGAGATATAAATGTCAATTTGTTCAATCCAAATAACCCTATTTGTGATGTATTCAATGCCTACAGTTTTACGCAGATCATAGACGAGGCGACACGAATTACGCAATTATCCGAAACACTTATAGACCCTATTTTCATAAATAATGCTGATTTGGTGGAAAAACATATACACTGAATGCCGACTTAATATCTGACCATAGTTTGGTATGCTGTGAAGTTAATCTGGCAACATTAGGCAAACAAAAACTGCATACATATAGGAACTTTGCGAACTTCGATCAAAATTCATTCAATATCGACATGTTCGACAAATCCTATATATCCCATATATCCAAGAAAAAATTTATTTTTTTATCTATCACGTTGAAAAGGGAAACATTCTCAATTGAATATTGATAGAAAGATTTTTCTGTGAATTGAAAAATCCACGATTAAAATTAAGTTATTTTTTGTGAATGTCTAACAGAAAACAACTACTTCCCCGGCTAACGCCACGCTGGACATTGAACTACATCTGATAGATATTCTGAAAAGGCCCTAACTCAAAAGAAAAAATCTGAAATTGAAAATTTGCATTTTCATTCAGATAGTTATTTGATTTTCTATTCCAGTCTTAATTAGGAACTCATAAAGATGAATGAGGCAAAGAAGAATGTTTTCCAAAGAGAGTACTCACCAGAAATAATTCGTAACATTGACGCAGGAGAGACATCGCATTCACTAGGTCTTCAATACATTTTTGTCGACGAAAATCTATTTCACGCTTCCACGATCATCAGGAAGACCGGAAGAAATGGGAAACACATTTTCAAGAAGCAATCTCACTTTGCAAAGATGGAAAAAGTTAGAATCATTTCTTTTGGAGAGACACTTTGAAATTAGTGTTTTCTGACATTAAAACCTGTCATGGGGTATGATAGATTGATTTGTTGAAAATATAAACAGGATGTTCATAAAATCAGATGTGGAATCATCTGCGACTGAAAGATAAACTTTAGTCACTATCTTCCATCGTCAAGATAACCTCTTGTGGGGTATTCATGTTGAAAAGGGAAACATTCTCAATTGAATATTGATAGAAAGATTTTTCTGTGAATTGAAAAATCCACGATTAAAATTAAGTTATTTTTTGTGAATGTCTAACAGAAAACAACTACTTCCCCGGCTAAGCCACGCTGGACATTGAACTAATCCGATAAAAATTAAGTTATTTTTTGTGAATGTCTAACAGAAAACAACTACTTTCCCCACTTTCATTCAGATAGTTATTTGATTTTCTATTCCAGTCTTAATTAGGAACTCATAAAGATGAATGAGGCAAAGAAGAATGTTTTCCAAAAGAGAGTACTCACCAGAAATCATTCGTAACATTGCAGCAGGAGAGACATCGCATTCACTAGGTCTTCAATACATTTTTGTCGACGAAAATCTATTTCACGCTTCCACGATCATCAGGAAGACCGGAAGAAATGGGAAACACATTTTCAAGAAGCAATCTCACTTTGCAAAGATGGAAAAAGTTAGAATCATTTCTGTTGGAGAGACACTTTGAAATTAGTGTTTTCTGACATTAAAACCTGTCATGGGGTATGATAGATTGATTTGTTGAAAATATAAACAGGATGTTCATAAAATCAGATGTGGAATCATCTGCGACTGAAAGATAAACTTTTCACTTCTTCCATTCAAGATAACTCTTGTGGGGTATTCATTTAAAGGAAACATTCTCAATTGAATATTGATAGAAAGATTTTTCTGTGAATTGAAAAATCCACGATTAAAATTAAGTTATTTTTTGTGAATGTCTAACAGAAAACAACTACTTCCCCGGCTAAGCCACGCTGGACATTGAACTACATCTGATAGATATTCTGAAAAGGCCCTAACTCAAAATAAAAAATTCTGAAATTGAAAATTTGCATTTTCATTCAGATAGTTATTTGATTTTCTATTCCAGTCTTAATTAGGAACTCATAAAGATGAATGAGGCAAAGAAGAATGTTTTCCAAAAAAGAGTACTCACCAGAAATCATTCGTAACATTGACGCAGGAGAGACATCGCATTCACTAGGTCTTCAATACATTTTTGTCGACGAAAATCTATTTCACGCTTCCACGATCATCAGGAAGACCGGAAGAAATGGGAAACACATTTTCAAGAAGCAATCTCACTTTGCAAAGATGGAAAAAGTTAGAATCATTTCTTTGGAGAGACACTTTGAAATTAGTGTTTTCTGACATTAAAACCTGTCATGGGGTATGATAGATTGATTTGTTGAAAATATAAACAGGATGTTCATAAAATCAGATGTGGAATCATCTGCGACTGAAAGATAAACTTTAGTCACTATCTTCCATCGTCAAGATAACCTCTTGTGGGGTATTCATGTTGGAAAGGGAAACATTCTCAATTGAATATTGATAGAAAGATTTTTCTGTGAATTGAAAAATCCACGATTAAAATTAAGTTATTTTTGTGAATGTCTAACAGAAAACAACTACTTCCCCGGCTAACGCCACGCTGGACATTGAACTAAATCTGATAGATATTCTGAAAAGGCCCTAACTCAAAAGAAAAAATCTGAAATTGAAAATTTGCATTTTCATTCAGATAGTTATTTGATTTTCTATTCCAGTCTTAATTAGGAACTCATAAAGATGAATGAGGCAAAGAAGAATGTTTTCCAAAAGAGAGTACTCACCAGAAATCATTCGTAACATTGACGCATGCCAAACCATTCATAACATTGTGAATTGGGAAACACATTTTCAAGAAGCAATCTCACTTTGCAAAGATGGAAAAAGTTAGAATCATTTCTTTTGGAGAGACACTTTGAAATTAGTGTTTTCTGACATTAAAACCTGTCATGGGGTATGATAGATTGATTTGTTGAAAATATAAACAGGATGTTCATAAAATCAGATGTGGAATCATCTGCGACTGAAAGATAAACTTTAGTCACTATCTTCCATCGTCAAGATAACCTCTTGTGGGTATTCATGTTGAAAAGGGAAACATTCTCAATTGAATATTGATAGAAAGATTTTTCTGTGAATTGAAAAATCCACGATTAAAATTAAGTTATTTTTTGTGAATGTCTAACAGAAAACAACTACTTCCCCGGCTAACGCCACGCTGGACATTGAACTACATCTGATAGATATTCTGAAAAGGCCCTAACTCAAAAGAAAAAATCTGAAATTGAAAATTTGCATTTTCATTCAGATAGTTATTTGATTTTCAATTCCAGTCTTAATTAGGAACTCATAAAGATGAATGAGGCAAAGAAGAATGTTTTCCAAAAGAGAGTACTCACCAGAAATCATTCGTAACATTGACGCAGGAGAGACATCGCATTCACTAGGTCTTCAATACATTTTTGTCGACGAAAATCTATTTCACGCTTCCACGATCATCAGGAAGACCGGAAGAAGTGGGAAACACATTTTCAAGAAGCAATCTCACTTTGCAAAGATGGAAAAAGTTAGAATCATTTCTTTTGGAGAGACACTTTGAAATTAGTGTTTTCTGACATTAAAACCTGTCATGGGGTATGATAGATTGATTTGTTGAAAATATAAACAGGATGTTCATAAAATCAGATGTAGAATCATCTGCGACTGAAAGATAAACTTTAGTCACTATCTTCCATCGTCAAGATAACCTCTTGTGGGGTATTCATGTTGGAAAGGGAAACATTCTCAATTGAATATTGATAGAAAGATTTTTCTGTGAATTGAAAAATCCACGATTAAAATAAGTTATTTTTTGTGAATGTCTAACAGAAAACAACTACTTCCCCGGCTAACGCCACGCTGGACATTGAACTACATCTGATAGATATTCTGAAAAGGCCCTAACTCAAAAGAAAAAATCTGAAATTAAAATATATATATATATATATATATATATATATATATATATATATATATATCTATTTGGCGGAGCTTTCTCAGGTTATTGGATTCTGGGTGGGATATATCTAATATTTCAAATCATTTATGGCAACGTTTCGTCCCTGATCGGGGACTTCTTCAGGCTTTATTTAGTTTCTACATGTTCTCGGCAGCATTGAATGCATTCTTCAACATGAGAGTTTCCTTTTTCTATTTTGGTTAATGCTTTGGGGACATTTTGTTTCTGAACTCTTTATGTGGCGGTGTGTAGAAGAGAATTGTCGACAATTCTCTTCTACATACCGCCACATAAGGAGTTCAGAAACAAAATGTCCCCAAAGCATAAACCAAAACAGAAACTCTCATGTTGAAGAATGCATTCAATGCTGCCGAGAACATGTAAAAACTAAATAAAGCCTGAAGAAGTCTTCGATCAGGGACAAAACGTTGCCATAAATGATTTGAAATATTAGATATATCCTACCCAGATTCCAATAACCTAAGAAAGCTCCGCCAAATATATATATATATATATATATATATATATATATACCGGGTGTCCCAGTTTACCTGTTCCAATGGATTATCTCAGCCATTTCGAAAAATAAAAATTTGAAAATTTCATGATCCCCAATTCGTTCAAGGAACCTTCAACTGAGAAAAACAAAAATTGAAAGTCACTTCCAGTTTGACCGGAAGTGACTCTGAATTTTTATTTCAAATAGCACCCTGTGTATTTTTTGCAATTTTTTATTTCTACTCAAAATTAACTTTCCAACGATGTATCGCACTTTGTATTTTACATTCGATTTGATGGAGAAAACGTCAATTGAAATTTCAAATTGAAAGAATTGCAGTAGGCTACGATATTTTGATTTTGACTTCAATAATAATTGATAATTCATGAACAATTTTGCATTCGAGATGATGAAGAGAACGTCAAATTTCAAATTATCAGAATTGTAGTAGAACTGGAAGAATGAATAATTCTTAAATGAAGACCTTAGTGTGCCATGGAAACAATTGAATACATTTGTTTATAACTTTGACAGTTAATAATTTTCAATAGTTGTGTGCGTGTCAGAGAAACCAACATTCAAGAATGAATAACCGTGAAAATGATGATAACTTCACTAATCAAGAGAAATTGGATATGATACTGATTTATGGAAAATGCGAAAATAATCGTCGGGCTGCTCTACGTGCATACAGAGAGAAATACCCTGATAGACAAATGCCAAGCGCTATGTATTTCACACGCTTGGCTTCGAGTTTTGCAACAAGTGGATCATTTCATAGAAAGCGTACTGTCTTCAAAAGAAAAAATGCTACGGACGAAGATTTCACAAAATATCATAGCCTACTGAAATTCTTTCAATTTGAAATTTCAATTGACGTTTTCTCCATCAAATCAAATGTAAAATACAAAGTGTGATACATCGTTGGAAAGATAATTTTGAGTAAAAATAAAAAATTGCAAAAAATATACAGGGTGCTATTTGAAATAAAAAAGTCAGAGTCACTTCCGGTCAAACCGGAAGTGACTTTCAATTTTTGTTCTTTCTCAGTTGAAGGTTCCTTGAACGAATTGGAGATCATGAAATTTTCAAATTTTTATCTTTGGAAATGGCTGAGATAATCCATTGGAACAGGTATACTGGGACACCCGGTATATACCAGGATTCAAGAACCACAATCTCCAGATATATATATATATATATATATATATATATATATATATATATATATATATATATATATATATATATAAATATATATATATATGTCATCGATTTCAGCAGGAATTCCAATTATTCATATTTTCATTGTTAACAATATATCAATATGTATACCATTCATTTCATCTACCTAATGAAAATCCTGAATTATTCCAAGGAGCTGCACAAAACAAGCACCTTGAGTGCTTAGGTGAACCCTTGGGGTTATAAAGGATAACCGTCATAAATTGTATGTATACAAATATCTTATTATGGTTTACGAATAAATTGAATTGAATATTATTGGCTGTTGCCTGGAGATTGGTTATTCTCCAACTGGGTGGAAAAATGCAATCATAAACCCTATAGCTAAGAAACACAATCCATCGGATCACAGTGATTTGCAACCAATAGGTTCATTGCCAGTTAATAATTCATGAATATTCAATTGAAAAAATTAAGCATCACAAAATAATATCATTCCATCAAGTCAATCAGGTTTTAGACGTGGTCATAGTACCACAAGTGTATTAATCAAAATAACTTGTAACAGCCATTGATAGAAAAAAGGCGACAGTATTGGTGCTGTAAGATTTTTCCAAAGCATTCGACAGTGTCGACCATAAGTTACTCTGTTCAGAATTTATGTATAACGGCTTAGACAAGATCGCAGTCAAATTCGTTTCCCCCTATCTTGCCAATAGAACATAGCAAGTTCGTACAGATAAAGGCATATCCTTTGCAGGCCATGTTAGGTCGGAGGTACCACAGGGTTCCATTCTGGGACCACTACTTTTTCGTGTACACTGTCGATATATATATATATATATATATATATATATATATATATAAATATAATATATATATATATATATATATATATATATATATATATATATATATATATATAGAAATATTGAGTATTCAGAAATGCAATCTTATGCTGATGATACCCAAGTAAAATATAGTTTCGATAAAGGAAATATTCCTGTGGCAGTTCAGAGGCCAAACAGTGACTTGGAGAACCTGAGTAACTATTGTGGAAAACATGCTCTGAAACTGAATCCTAAGAAATCACTAGCCATGCTGTTTTGTTGAATTAGACTTGAAATTATCCTTCATAGTAACAATGTTCTCATACCACTGGTTACCGAGGCTGGGAATGTTGGACTTATATTGGATATTGACTTCAAGTTTATGAGCCAAATAAATAATTTAGTAAAAAAAATCATATCTGTCTCTGAATCTCTCAGTCGCCAATAAAAAAATCTGAAATTTTTCCTTGGGAAAGAAATTTTGTGAAACCATCGTCTTGCCGATACTACAGTACTGTCTCAGAATTTTTTATCCTTATTCAGACATGGTCACTAAGACAAGATTGCAAAAAATACAAAATACGTGTTGTCGTTTTGTCTATGGTCCCAGATAGTTTGATCATATCAGACACTGTTTTCGTGCACTCAGATGGTTGAATATGAATTATTCGTAGAAATAGCATTGTCTTATTTTTGCTGAGTACGTCAATTCCAATCTATCTGAGAAACAAATTAATATTCCGTAACCAGCAACATAATGTATTTATTAGAATGAACAACTCATTGGATATACCGCGACTTTCAACAGCTTTGTACAAGAAATCCTTTTCCTACAATGGTGTGAAATTGTAAAATTCAATCAATTCCACTTTCGGAATAAATGCTACTTATTCTTTCAAAAAACGCCTTTAATTACATTTATTACCTAAACAAAATGCTATTTGAAATAATAACTATATTCAATTTCAATCAATCACTATAGAGTAATTGAAAGCTACCTTCATTAGTGATAAACGTATGTTTATGTATAAAGTATCATCAATGTGCAGGGTTAGTTGAATTCGTAGCATTATGGCTAAACTTCGCTATGCCATATGTTTGTATCATATTAAAACAAATAAAGACGTTAGAACAAAACAATCTTGGATTCTATAGAATCGAACAGGACAGCAGAGGTAATTCTTCACAGAGACCTGCTCAAAGAGACCATCGAGAATCACCAGTTCAAGTTGGAAATGCACATTGATGCCATGGAGTGTTCCAGCAGCAGCGAAGACGTCACTACCGACGCCAACAATACTACCGCCCTTGCAAAAATAAAATTCATAAGATTTTTGTGCTTTCATGTGTTGTTATAAGCATAATGTTTTTCGCTTTGACGAAATTTTTATTCAAAACTGTAAATAGAAGCTTGTAATCTTCATGCAATGTCAAAATAAATGAATGGACTCTAACCTGACTTTTATCCTCATACACATGGTGTACGTGACGTAAGCCACGTACACCGTGTGTGAGAAGAAGTTACCTCTGATGGTTTGCCCCCTTTGTTTTATTTCAAACTTGCCTTTTTTTCAACTTTTTCAATAATGATAATAATGATAATAATGATAATAATGATAATAATGATAATAATGATAATAATGATAATAATGATAATAATGATAATATGATAATAATGATAATAATGATAATAATGATAATAATGATAATAATGATAATAATGATAATAATGATAATAATGATAATAATGATAATAATGATAATAATGATAATAATGATAATAATGATAATAATGATAATAATGATAATAATGATAATAATGATAATAATGATAATAATGATAATAATGATAATAATGATAATAATGATAATAATGATAATAATGATAATAATGATAATAATGATAATAATGATAATAATGATAATAATGATAATAATGATAATAATATAATAATATAATAATATATTATAATAAATATTTTTTTTTTTCAATATATATTTTCTATATATTTTTTTATATTATTTTATATATATATATATCTTATATTTTTTTTTAATATTTATTTTTTATTTTTTGCCTATATATTATATTTATATATATATTTTTTTATTATGTTTTTTATATATATATATATATAATTATATATATATTATATAAAATTTATATATATATATATATAATATTTATATATATATATATATATATATTATAAATTTTATATTTTCTTTATATATATATATATTTTTTATATTTATATAATAATATATGTTTTTATATATATAAAAATCTTTATATATATATATATAATATAAAAAATATATAATTATTTTTAATTAAAATATATATATACATGGCGAAAATGCATGCTCTGTGGTGCGTGGCGAACCCAGAATATGCCGCATTTTCCCCACAAAATCTACGGGATTATGTATCCTACCTTCGTGGCCGTGGCTATGTGAGACCGCCTCCTAGGCAGGTTAACGAAGTGGCCGAAGTGGCAGAAGTGCCACGAGTCGAACCAGCCAAAGAGGTAGCAGGTATCAATATTCCACCAACAGAGGTTATCAGAACACGCAGGATGCTCTGCACTTTGAAGCCCCTGAAGCCTCAAGACCTGGTTCGAGTGGATGCGGAGATTTGTGAAGCGCTTCCAGAAGCAGCTGACATCTGGCAAATCAACACCGCTGTGTATGACGCTGCTCTTGTGCTTTCCCGTGCGGATACGCAGAATAATGGGTCTCCGACTGGAAAGCATGAGAGACGCATACAGAAGATGGAAGCTAAAATCAAGTCGGCGAGACAACACCCATCTCGTATCCAATGTGTAATGGACTACGTAGTGGCAATAGGCCATTAACACTAACGGTGCGGCGAATCGCAACTAAGTTGCGACAAGTCCATCACACATTGAATCAAGGAGTGCTGTTAACCATCAAACAACACTGCCTTGATAGGATACGAATGCTAGTGGCTGCCACAAAGTCACTAGTACGGCGAGCGAGAGGGATCGCGGAAAACAAACTGTTTCGCGAGAAACTCTTCCGCTTATTCCAGCAACCGCCCCTTGTTGGAGAAAACCCGCCGACCGCTGATCAGATGGAAAACTTCTGGAAGGAGATTTACGAATATCTGCAGCCACTCAACATAGACACTCCAGCCCTGACGCAGTTTGGAGCCTTCTGTTGGAGGTTTCAGCAGCCTCATTCCAATGAAATGCACCAACCGATAACCCCGGAAGAAGTTTGGAAAGCTCTACAGGGCTCGAAGAACTTTGCTGCTCCAGGCCCAGACGGGTTGAGCAGCCTGTGGTGGAAAAAGTTTCCCAGTACTCACCACCACTTAGCCAGAGTTTTCAACTCGTGGCTTAGTGGAGAGCAGCAGATTATGGCTTGGTTTGTCGAGGGGCGAACCGTGCTAATCCCCAAAAAAACGGAGATTTATCTGATCCCAAGAATCACAGACGGATAGCATGCTTGAACACGTATTACAAATTGTTTACACGCATTTTGTACACGCGAATACTCCTCGCAGTTGACACGGTGTGCGAACGGATATATGAGCAGAAAGGGTCAAAGAAAGGTGTTGCTGGCTGCAAGGAAAACCTGCTGATCAATAGATATATTACGCAGGACTCCGTGCAGTATAAGCGCAACCTTCCGATGGCCTGCATCGATTATCGCAAGGCATTTGATTCAACATCGCATGAGTTGATTGCATTTGCTCCGATGCCTTGCGGCACCCGATCAAATAGTGAGATGCATCGAACAGTTGATACCACTCTGGAGGACTCGCTTCACCATAACATCAGGTGTAGCCAAAGTCCAAACGGAGCAGGTTATCTTCAGGAGAGGTGTGTTCCAAAGGGATTACCTCAGCCCCCTCTTTTTTTGCTTCTCACTTATGCCATTATCCGTTGCGCTCAGAGACACCCGTGGTTACAACTGCGGCACCCCCGGAGACCGAAGGCATAAGGTCACTCATTCATTTCATATGGATGACCTGAAGCTTTATGCCTCGGTTGAGGGAGATCTGCAGCAATCTCTGAGGGTGGTGCGAAAATATACGCATGCTATCGGTATGGAATTCGGGATGGATAAATGTGCACTGGTTCATCCCAGAAAAAGGCGATGCGAGGATAACGGAGAGGACGCGCAGCTGGTAGATGGAACCATCCTCCACCATCTGGATGCTGGAGAGGCCTATACCTACCTAGGAGTGCAACAACGTTGCATCCTTGAGGTAGTGGCGGTAAAAAACGCTCTCCGCGGCAATTATCAGCAGAAACTCCGGCTGATCTGGTCATCAGAACTGTCGGAAATGAACAAAGTTTCTGCCACCAACATGCTTGCCGTTCCGATACCAATCTTCCCTTTGGGATGGTGAAATGGACCCTGGAAGAGCTGCGTGGAATTGACGTGAAGACTCGCAAAATGATGCACCTACATCGTAGTTTGCATCCGAAATCGTCCATTTCACGGTTGTACCTCCCCCGGAAACGAGGAGGCCTTGGAGTTCTGAGTTTGGAGTGTCTACACAACAAGATGGTGCTGGATGGAGCCTGTAGAGTCATCAGGAGCTTGGATCCCCTTCTCTGCATGGTCAAAGACCATGAGATCACAGGGAAAGGAGCATTTCTCTTTGAGGCAGCAATCCGTGCAGCCGATGACTTTGGTCTTGTATTCGACACCGAGCGGGTAATCCAAGACTCTAGCACCGAGTTGGTGCCCGCTCGACGGAGAGTCCACATAAAAGCTGCAGAGAATACTGTACATCTGCAGCTCCACAAGGATAAGCCGATGCATGGAATTTTCTATAAACATATTGAAGACCACGGCTTATCCGAAAGGCTGACCTTCGCTTTCTTCAGGTCAGATGGACTCAGGTTGGAGACTGAGGGATTCATCATGGCTTGCCAGGACGGTGTTTCCAACATTCTCGTCTACCGAAGCCGCGTGATGAGTATAGAGGTCCCTGATAGGAGCAGCAGGGCCTGCCGTGGAGCTCCTGAAATCATCATGCACTTGCTGTGAGCATGTACAGCATATGCGGTCTCAGCCTATATCCATCGTCATAACGCGGCGTAACGAACCCACCCCCAAATGTTTAAAGACATTTCTACCAGTTTTCAAGTGCCCCAAATTTGTTCCCAATTTTCTCAATATTCCAATGGAACTGTTAACAGACATTTTGATACCCTCATTACAAAGCCTAATGCTATATTCCAAGTGTTTCAGCCCAGTTTCGCGTTCCATTGGACTGAATTCTTTGAGAAAGAAGTTTTGAGCTTTCCTGTATTTAACAATCATCTCATCGCTGAGAGCGGCAATTTGCTTGGAATTCATGGTTATTTGAAAAATCAATAGGTCACAAAAAACGAGAAAAATGAATGCTTTCGACAAACAAAATACAGATATGTCTCTCTCTCTCTCTCACACCTTTTTTTTGAAAAAAATCGAATATAGCAGTCCTGGTTGTCGTTGTCGTCGTGGTGGATGGTTTTGGTTATGGATGAATTCGAAAACAGGAGTCTTCGTCGTCGTGGTGATGATGGATAATCTTAGTTGTGGATGAATCCGAAGACAGATATTTTCGTCCTGGATGGCTTCACGATTATTGAATAATCTCGAGGCTTGAACTCATCGATTTTCGGCTATAATACTTCGAAAACCCTCCTAGGTAGGGAGACTGATTTGGTTTCCAAATCGGCTACTATGGTGTCCCCGTATTCTGTTTTCACCACTCTCAATCTCTCGATCAGCATAGCCTTGTTTAGCGGCAATGATGATGAAGCCACGGTTTTTCCATGGTTTTTTAAGAAAAAAGAGGTTTTTGAAATGAATAACGTGAATAAATACCACCCATTTCGAAAATAGTTCGAAAATATCTCCCGAAAACAAATAAAAAAGTCCAGACCCTGGATATATAAAAATGTTCGAGACAAAAATCCACTGAAAAAACTCGAAGTGCCCTTTCGACATATGAAAAAAAGGTTTTATAAAACAAATTTAAAAAAAAATGATTCACTTGAAGCAAAAATGTTTGAAATCAAAGATGAAACCCATGCGAAAAATGAAGTGAACTAACGTTTTCAGATGTTCGGTTCAGATATACACACATATACACAGAAAGCAAGAGCACTGAACAGAACGATTCGTACATTTTGAAAGGACAGCGAAAGAATGAGCCTGGCGGTGAAAAACGATCACGTACACCAATTCTCCGCTGCGCAATAACAAAATCGCATACTCAGCAAAATTCTCAGAACTGACATGATGTTGTGCAATAGCGGTAACCTTGAACGCCCAGATCTTTCCCATGGATCGTACTAGCTGATTCTCAGAATTCCGTCTTTATTGTTTCTGAGAAATGTTTATTTATTGCGAGTTCTCACAGATCGAGGTTAACACCTGCATCCTTATCTCTTCAATGTAAACAAATCGCAATATACTTTCTTCCATAAGATGCCGACATATGGTGGCTTAAATAAACAACTGATAAAGAATATTATGATGTGAATATGGCTCTCATTCATAGCCGTCCCATCAAAGAATGTCCCAAACGCTGGCCCCTCGCACTTTCTAAAATGGTCGTCATTCACTTGCGACTGAAGGGTGGCTATTGATTAGTGGCTTGTGGCTAACACACTGACCCACACATTTCAAGATGGCTGGCTGGCGGTTGGCGGCTCACGACTACCTCCTCCGACCAATGACAAACCACCGAAATGAACCTGCCCACTCACGATCCCTCTCACCTACAACATGGCAGACCGTCGCTGACCAATGAAAGACCACTCCCAGATTTTTTCTCTGCCCCCACTCGTAACCTACATTTACCATTTTTTCATAATTCCTACAATGAACCACCCATGTGTTTTCCTGAACCCCTCCTTCAACTAACCACACGTGACTGCCATGATCCTCGTTTCTGAATCCCCTGATGATTCCAACCCAGTGGCGGTCCCCGAAACACGGTGCATCCGCCAAAACCCTATGCCGATTCGAACTTCCTCGAGGGTGAGTTCGTATCGGCATAGTTATACTATAGCGGTGACCCATCAAACGCTGACAGAAGGAGTCTTGTTAACATGGGTACCCAGGGGAGAGAGGAGGGCTCCACCGGTTCGCCGGTGCCTCTCCAAATGGTGTTGGACTCTGGAGGGCGTGGTGCTAGATTGTACAAGGAAAACAATACTGTAATTCGGTAGAGACGGCGGAGTCCTTCGCTCATGGGTTGAAATGATTGTATGCCCTGCCTGACTCGGCATGGAGCGGCGCATTAACCCGCTTGGTCACTGACATCCCATAGCCAGTAGCCTGTTTCATCAGGTGGCCCCATCGTGGCTGAGCTATAACAGTAGCTGATAGTACCTAGCGTGGTGATTGGGCGTATCCCAATCTCGTTACTCCCCAGGTCGTGCCAGGCTAAGCCGAAAGGTAGGTACCTGGTCAATCCTGGGGAGAGTATGACTGATAGCGAATCGGTTGAGCCACTTGTTGGTATACCGCTGGCAATACACATGGTGAGA
The DNA here is from genome assembly GCA_018342105.1 of Gonioctena quinquepunctata. NCBI lineage: Eukaryota > Metazoa > Arthropoda > Insecta > Coleoptera > Chrysomelidae > Gonioctena > Gonioctena quinquepunctata. The sequence goes on along the minus strand of JAFIRS010002828.1, from coordinate 17,618 downwards.
ATAAAAATTGATTATTCCTGTGTTTCAGAACTGATGACGAGAGAGCTCGTCTCCATTCAAGCAAATCTCGAATATCAACAGAAGAGGCTGAAAATAATATTATCTGAAGAAAGACCTCATGAAATGCGAAGGTTAATAGACTACTGTCAGAGGAGGAATATCTCACGACTTGTGGGATGAGACGCCAACGCACACAACTCTCTTTGGGAAAGCAAAAACACATTCCAAAGAGATGAGCAAATTAACATCATCCACTTACACAATCTTGTGAATAACCCTACATTTATCACAGGAATAATGAGGAGAGGGTTTAATATAAAGATGAATATATCACACCTGAGAGAACAAATCGAAAACTGAAAGGAATCGAAGACCCCCTCCCTTTTGATTATAGAATAATTGTCTTATTCCTGATTCTGATAAGAAACCTGACTAAAATCCAGACCGAATGGGCTGAAAACCAACTGGATCTGAAGAATTAATTCAGGGAAATGAATGAAAGAATAATCCCACCATTTCCACTACAATTCTTCTTCCCTTGTGAGGTTGTCTCATTTGAGGGGATGAAGGTCCTATTGTAGTTGTGTTATATATTAAACATGTCCGTCAAAAAGTTGGCTACATATGGGGAAAAAAAATGTTACTGAACTTTCTGAAAAACTCTCATGGCGGTTCGTTTCTGCATGTCTGACAACTAAGGAATTCGTTGCGACCTACATCACGTGACCACAGATTTGGCGGAAAGAAAGTTGTCTGTGGTGTAAAAAAATGGGTCAAATTGACAAGATATCAAAACATTTCATAGAGAAAATGTGTTTGTAATCCAACGAGGACCCCATGCATCAATTTCAAACCATATTGTGGAAAAAATATTATTCCATTCCTCTACCATTACTAAGAAATATTATACATTCTTGTTTCATCTGGAAACAGCATCAATAACCTAAATCACATAAGTTCGGGACAAAACTAATCGAATATTTGTGGAATAGACATTTTGCGGGAGATTAATTATGACAACACGATTTAGTCTTGTCAATAGGTGTAGTCATGCACTGTATATTGATGCACATGAGCTTAGTCAGTATTTTCAACACGTGAATGAAATTTAAACCATTTAATATTTGTAAGTAAAACTCAATAATATATTATTTATCCCAATTGAATTTAGTATTCTTTAGGTGGATGTGAAAAAATTAAGAAAACTCAATAAAAAAACAATGTTAACATTTTCAATACTCTACGTGACCACCTCCGCGCTCCATACATATAAGTGTTCTGGAAAACATTTCGCGGTGAACATTTCTGAACATCAGTGCTGCACAATTCCTCATACCAATTTCTTAATGTTCTACATTTGGACATGGGCGTTGTTCATAAACATTGCTTCTCAGGTAACCCCATAAAAATAAATCACACGGTGTTAGCTCTGGAGACCTAGCAGGCCAAGGATTACCTGCATAACGAGCTATCCACTGCTCACCAAACTCATTTTTCAACCACTCCCGCACTTCATTCGTAGAATGAATAGAAGCCCCATCTTGTTAAAAAAATAAACGAGACCTATCTTGAAATGGTAGGTTATCGATAAATGTAGATATCTCGGAACGTGAGAAGTTCAAATAACGTTCGCCATTTAGACTTTCCAAGAAAAAGGGATCTACAATTAGCTCATTTAAAATTCCACACCATACATTCACTTTGAAACTATATTGGTGTACGGCTTCAATGGTAAAATTAGGATAATAATCTGCTCACTATCAACAATTTTGAGAACTGACGACACCATTTGAGGTAAAAGTTGCTTAGTCAGAAAGTAGCACATTTTTTGAGAAATCACCATTGCCTTCTAATATCCCCTGGAACCATGCACAAAAATAAAATCGAGCGTCATAATCCCTGTCTCGCAGTACTTGCACAAATTTTGGTTTTTATGGGTGAAAGTGGTTTTACTTTAAAATTCGTCTAACAGAGGTTTGATATATTTCTGCTTTTTCTGCCATGATTTTCGTCGAAACTCTTGGTGTCTCAGTGACTGTCCGTAAAACATTGTTCACATTGATTTCATTATTTACATCAGGCTCAACGTGGAGACTTTTGAATTTGTTTTCAACCAAACCAGTTTCCTTAAATTTTTGCAATATCTTCGCCACCGAAGTAAAATGCTTATTTTGGTCTGGATGCCTTCTATTGAAAATTCCAAGTACTTCTTGGTATGATAATTTTTGCCAAATAGCAATACTATTTACATTTTTTCTTATACACTCAGTTTTGGAGCCATTTCTATCGATAGATTGAAAAACACAAAAACTGATAGAGAACGACAACTCCAACAAAATTATCAACAAGTTATTGTGACATTTGTTATTGTTACAACAAAAGTAGATCTTTTTACAAAGCCTCCTTATGAAATTCAAAAAGATAGCTGAGTCATTGAAGTTCAAATTCACTAACCAATATTAAATTAAGCAAGAATATATAATGTAATATCAAGTTTCAATTACAAATATTATTTATGGGTTGCGAATCCTTTTTTTTGGATGGGGGAAACCGCATGGCACCAGAGTCTCCTGCATGGAAGTCTATCGACTCTGGTAGTGTCGGGCGCTACTTCGACTAAAGCCCCCCTATGAGCCCCTCCTGAAAACATTTCATCGGGTACAGGCGGCGTTTTATTCGGGTTATACGTTCACTGCGGCAAGTCTTTCCCGTCTTTGGAGTTCCCTCTCTTCCTCCTCCTTTCTTTCCATTATGGACCTGATGTGGGTAGCTAGGTTACCTCAGTTTTGGGTCGATGTGGTCATCAATGTAGTTAAATTACCTGGCGTGAGATCTATTCCAAGGGACTGCCTTTCTGTATGCCATCTTCCACAAGTAAAAAGCGTACGCTTGGGGTCATCTAGGTTGTGGCAATATACGCATAGGTTGTCCGCGTTTCTCCCAATCATGGGTTGGGAATATTGAATAAGCTCATGTGCATCAATATACAGGGCACGACTACACCTATTGACAAGACTAAATCGTGTTTTCATAATTAATCTCCCGCAAAATGTCTAGTCCACAAATATCGATTACTTTTGACCGAAACTCATGTGATTTAGGTTATCAAAGCTGTTTCTAGATGGCACAAGAATGTATAATGTTTCTGAATAAGGAGAGAGGAATAAAATGGTATTTTTGATTTTTTTCAATATGGTTCAAAGGGCCCCGTTGGATTCCAAACATATTTTATCAATAACATTTCTCGATATCTTGTCAATTTGACCCATTTTCGGCACCACAGACAACTTTTTTGAAAATTCCCTCTCAATCTGAGGTCACATGATATAGGTCGCAACGGATTTTCTAGTTGTCAGACACACAGAAACGAACCGCTATAAGATTTTTTCAAAAATTTTAATAACAAATTTTTTTCCCATATGTAGCCAACTTTATGACGGAGACTGTATATTATGTTATTTATTCGAGGAAATGCTATAGTATATAATAATGAGGAAAGGGTTGAATATGAACATGAATACATCACATTCGAAAGAACAAATGAAAATCTGAAAGGAATCAAGGAAACGCTCTCTTTTGATTACATAATACTTGTCTTGTCTCTCATTCTGATGAGAAGCCTCATCCAAATTCGGACCAGAAGGGCTAGAAACCATCTGAATCTAAAGAATTAATTCGGGGAAATGAATTATGCCTATTATTGAAGCATTGCCCAATTGAAATACCACAATTTAGGAAATAAAGAGCATCTATCAGTACAAAGAACCGAGACACGACAACAAATTCAAAGGAAACTAACCGAGTTATCCTGAGAAACCTACCACCTATATGAGAAAATGACTCTGGCAAATTTTGTGAGAAGATCGACTATGTATTGGCGGCAAAACAAGTCATGATGAATATAAGAGTGAATATAGCGATGGAACTGAGGAATTCAGATGGAAGATCGATAAACATTGGGAAAAAAAAATTCTCACACTAGAACTCACTTTTCTGAGAACGTAGTTTTTTTTAACACTACAAATTAATACGGAAAATCCACTCGGAAAGCAACAGGAATGGTGTAGTATATACCATAGCAAAACACCAGGGATCAATGCGATTTTGAAATCACAAGAGAACATCCTATTTCATATAGTCTGCATAAGCATAGCCGAATGAGCCTAGAACTGGGACATATATCAGGAATATGGGGGAGGGCTAGAGTCACATTCATACCAAAAGCAGAAAAGGAAGACACGATACATCCCGAATTCTAAGACCAATCAGCCTCATATTGCTTGCTCTAAAGCTGATAGAAAAAGCTGTGAATGATTATATCAGAATGTGAATCTTGGAACCTGTGCCACTGCACCTCGGTCAGCATACTCATCAAGGGTGAAAATCTCCGGAGACCTCACTACTGTAACTGACAAATGAAATACAAACAGCATTTGTTAACATAGTAGTAGACAGCATGACTTCTGAGTGAATGTCGCAATTATTCACTGCAATGATATCAGTAATGAGAACATTTTTTCGAATATTATAATCAAATAAAAAAACAGGGTACACTTTCATCACTCCCTATGTGAGGTCTAACGTCCAATAAACTCTCCTGTGGCCTCAATGTCCTGGTGGTATTGTTATAATTATGAGAAGTGCGTTCGAGAACATCATATGCGATAGGAGTTCAAATCAATGGGACTCAATATTGATCCGACTGAGCCTTCCCAAGCAGAATGAAAGTCGATCTCAAAACCCCTAGAAATCATTACGTGAAAGACAGAGGTTGGATATTCTCAGTAGACTGAAATGCACCGCATCGTAACCTCAACTTCAACTGTAATACATTTGGAAAGTGAAAACGCCGAAATCTAACAATTGGAAACAATTTATCGAAAGTTTATCAAAACACTTAGTTTTGATTCGAATAACTACAATGTGTGAGAGGATTGGAATTGATAACCAAACCCATTGATATTCGGATATTTCTAGAAAACGCCCGCTCAATACTGTCCTTACGCTCTACAGCATATTATATATTTAAATGTGACAATTCAACTCAAATTCATATAAAAGAATAGTAACTGTAAGAATATTGCCAATTTTAAAGAATTCTGTGTTGATTCCATAGAACAGGGATTGCCCTTTTCCTGGAGGTTTATTCACAGAGAACAGACCAGCTCAGACTTTCACAATGTCTGGACTCTTTCAACAGCAAGAAAACTTCAGACAGGAACGAGAAACCCACATGTTCAAAATGTTAGGAGAAAAAAAAGTGTACCAAGTCTATGTCTATACAAAATAACCTGAAATACGAGTGATCCATTTGGAGCGATTAACGCCGACAGAGAGACTCGGAAGAAAATGGAAAGTCATCACAGATTTCCCATTGAAAGGATTGGACATGTCCAATTATGCAGCAGAAAACTTGGCTCCGTGTCGATAGAACCTCTATGCTCTGCGCAATCATAGTGGAACGACATATTCCGGATACTATACGGCCTATTGTAGGCCCCCATACGCAGGCACGTGTCACAAATACAATTATTCAAGGGTGTCACCAATATCTTCAAAATCTCTGGTTAGTGGAAAAGCGTACGTACTCTCCTATGAGCAAGAGGGCACAGCCAATCGCAAAGTTGAAATTATCGCAATCTGATTTCTTTTACATTTGTATTTGTATCTATTGTATATTGTTATACTGTATTTTCAGTTATTATATTGATTAATCCCTGTGTGCACCAACTGATATCTATGAATGTAACAAGTTCTGGGTGCAGTGCAAGATGTACCGGTATAATCAACCCAAAAACTCAATCCCATGTTTTGCATGAAGTGCGTCATCAAATAATTAATTCCATATTGTGAATAAGAGGTATCCATGTCCTCAAAAAATGTGATTCAATTTCAACATATAACCCTATGAAAGGAATGCTGTTTCATTTAATGGGGAAGTGAAATTCTGTAATTTCACTTTGCTGGAGGGTTATCAATGAAAATCTTTATGTGATTTCCAAATTTGGATCTATTTCCTTCCGCTGGACTGCTCGAATAATCAAAACAAAGGAATAATGTTCTGTGTAGTCAGAACAACTCATGCTCCTGGTATAATCAACCCAAAAACCCAATCCCATATTTTCCACGAAGTGCGTCATCAAATAACTATTTCCATATTGTTAGTAAGATGTATCGATAACCTCACAAAATGTGATTCCAAAATGACATATAACCACACGAAAAGAAAGCTGTTTCATTTAATGGGAAAGTAAAATTTTTAAATTTTCTTTGCTGGAGGGTTATCAATAAAATGGTGCATATAAATAATTATCTATACTCAGAAGGCTGAGAGCAGGCAACCCATGGCGTCGTGTTTTTTCCAAATTTGGATTCGCTGGACTGCTCCAATAAACAACACCAAATAATGTTCTGGGGAAACAGGACAACTCATGCTGTGATGGTATATATTATTAGAGAATAAGCATCTTTAATATAATGATGAATTGATGTACACTGGGTTGAATAACCCCAACAAATTATACATCAAAACCGAACGCATGTGTTTCATTCAGATAAACTAAATTAAGTTATACCAAGTTAACACATGGCGATCCTGCCTTAGAACCAAATGGAAATGGATTTTTTATCGAACTGAATTGTTTGCACAAAAATGGGATTTACGAAATCGAAAGTCAAATTATTATCAACCAAGCTGGAAAAAGTGATGAAAAAACGGATGCACAGAAGACAAATCAACATTGAAAACGTTGGTCATTGGATATTGGAAAAGAAGATGCGAATTGGAAGCAATCAGTTGAGAAAAAGCCTGAAATATATGTTATACCCCGATGAGAGCCTATCAAACAATGGAATCCGCTTACTGTAGGAAGTTATGTCTAACCCAAATGAATTCAAGTATCTCGCTGGAGAAGCTAGAGTATTTCATGGAAATTTACAGAGGGACAATACTGAAAGAAGAAGATACGAAAAAGTTACACGTCGTAAGTTTGAAAAGTAGGAGAAGTTCAGGGATCTTTATCGTTGTTTAGTAGATGAATTCGATAAATGTAAGGTAGGAGATGAAGTTATATGGAATGAAATTAGGTCTTATGCAATATTTCAAGGAAATTGATGAACATTTGAAGAGTAGAATAGGTGAATTAATGACAAATCCATTACTCTTTCCTCCAAATTCAAACTCATTAAACGCTCCTGTTCAGACTCTACAGATTCAGAGTTTTTAAGTGAAGCAGGTAACATGACAGAAGAATTTGATTTAAGAACGGCTGCAAGTCTACCGCCAGTCATAGACGGTACAAAGAACGTAACAAAACAGCTTGTTGGTTCCATGATGCGTTATTAGATGAGGCAGGCATAAATTTACTAATCAATTATATTTTGAAAAAGCGGTTGTCTCAAAGTGCAAAAATTGGAATGAATAGTGCGAATGTCAGTTTTGCGCAACTAATTTTGTATTTGAAAACTCATTTTATCACTGAAAAATCTATTTCAGCTCTATCATTTCAGATACACAATTCTAAACAGAAAAACTGTTCTATTAATGATTTCCGCAATAGGAGAACTTTTGATTCTTACAATCACTCAAGCTGAAGGTAATCAAAATGACATTCAAGTTTACAGGGGCGTGGAGGGTGAATGGCAATCAATGCATTTGCCAACGGCTTACAAAACTCAGAATTACGAACAATTACCAAATCAAGAAATTATTCAAAATTTGGTGATGTTATTCAGGGATCCAAAGATTAGAAGAAACCTAAGCAAAATGCTCAAATTTTTCACATGCAAGGACGTATACATTTTATTCATAATACTGAAAACAACAGATTTTTCAGGAATTCAACAAATCAGAGGAATTTTTCAGGCAATAGAGGTCAAAATTCTCCGCGAAATATACTTAGTGGTTATAACTACAGGGGTTATCGTGGTAATAAAGTGAGAAGAAATTCACAAAGGTCATATTATTAGGGAAATACTTATGAAAATATACCTATTGACAACCTTGAAACTGATCTTCATTATTTTCCACGTCATCTGAACCGTTTTTCCGAGTCTGAATTGAATATCGAAAATCATCTCAGTTTTAATGTAAATGGCCCAAATTTTTTCAAATTAGCTTATAGAGAATCATTACTTACATTTCTAGTGGATACAGGTGCATCTGTCAGCATAATTTCCAAACAATATGTTAACAAATGTAATGTTATTGACCACTCAAAAAAAGATTGAATAACTGGCATATCTGGGTCAACAACTTCTGAAGGTAAAGCTTATATTACATTACGAGCAAATGATACAAAGCTGTGTCATGCGTTTCTGCTGAAGGAAGCTTCTGATAATGATGATATGCATGGAATATTGGGGTCAGATTTTTTCCATAAACACAGTGTGATTATTGACTATGAGAAATTTTTATTTTCATTATGGAAAAACAATGGTGAAATCTCACTATCAATGCATTCTAAGCATATGTTATATACTTCGATGTCACCACGATGTGAACCAATTGAATTCATTCACGTTGAAACATCTGTTGATTGTGTCGTTTTACCGAGCAAATTATGCGAAGGTGTTCTTGTAGCTGGATGTCTAGCTAGGCCAGATGAAAATAATATGATACCTGTAAAAAATTTCTATGCTAGGGATAAAGAAGTTCTACTAAAAAAATGCAATCTTCGAATCGGGAAAATTGAGGACTACGAACTTTGTCAATTTAATGATAAAACCAATTCGTTGATTCGAGTTGATCAATAATTAAAATTGATCAATATTAAATCATGTGAATAGCGAGAAAAAAATTTGTGCGAAATACTCCGATGTTTTTCCTGAAGAAAATGATTGTTTGACGGTTACTAGTATTCATAAAAAAATACATTTGAAAAATTCTGCAAAACCTGCGTATGTCAAACCTTATCGCTTATCGCATGCTCAAAAGGAGGAAATTCATAGACAAATCGATCAAATGTTATCGGATGGTATAATAGAAGGAACTAAATCACAGTGGTCAGCACCACTACTAATTGTCCCAAGAAATCAGATGAAAACGAAAATAAATCTGATATATTATAGGCTCTTGAATAAACAACTTGAGGATGATAGATTTTTCTTACCGAATATAACTGAAATTTTAGATTCACTCTCTGGCGCAATGTACTTTTCTCATCTTGATTTATCTCAAGGGTATTATCAAATCGAATTGGAACCATCTTGTAGACCTTGCACAGCTTTCACCACTGACCAAGGATAATATCAAATGACGAGACTACCCCAAGAAATGGAGGTTTCATCAAATTCTTTTTCTAGCGCCATGACAGTTGCTATGGCAGGTTCAACGAAAGTTGTTCTGTTTATTTGGACGATTTGATTGTTTTTGAAAATAATTAATGGAACCATAACGAAAATCTATCGAGAATATTCTACAAATCAGGGAACCTCAAATTAAATCCAAAAAATGTCAATTTAAAAAAAAACCTTGGTCATTATATTTCTCATGAAGGAGAAATTATTTGAGTATTCAGGTTTCAAACCATCCAAATTTATGGAGTTCGTGGGTTCAGTATTGGTATTTGGCGTATAATAATACAGTAGACACTGAAACTAAATATACACCATATGAACTTATTTTCGGAAAACCTGTACGGTTACCATCAAACTTAACCGATGCAATCGTATACAATTTGGAAATTATCCATTGGAGTTGAAATATAGATAACAAACAGCATGTAATGATGCCAAATACAATCTGGTGGAATCAACAACTAAAAGAAAAATAGGTATGGCATGAAATCAAAACCATTTAGTTATCAAGTAGGAGATAGAGTTATGTTGAAATGTAATGCTGTGAGTAAGTTAGGAACTCTTCTCAAAGGTCATCTCACTATTACAGAAAATAAGTAACCGAATGTAAAATTAGATTGAGGAAATAATCATATACTTAGTTGAAGTACATAAGAATCAGATGAAGGAATATTAGGTTTAGTTTGAAAAAAAAAGCTAGAGAAGATAATTTCTTTCAACTCTTCCGTGGGAGATGTGATGGTATATATTATAAGAAAATAAGCATCATTGATATAATGATGAATTGATGTACAGTGAGTTGAATAACCCCAACAAATCGACCTAATTATTGATTATTGTAACATGTTATCAATATGGACATTCATGATTGAACATCAAAACCCAACGCATGTGTTCCATTCAGATAAATTGAATTAAGTGATACCAAGTTCAGCACAATGCTAGGGCATCTGATCAATCACGATCACAAATGTGCAGTGCTCAACCAGCACACTTCCCAACGTGAAAAGGTACCCGAAAGCAGCTCTTGTTGGTGTTCATCCCGTTGATAGGTGCTAAAATAAAAAATTGGGCGTCATCTATAGTTGGCCTCTGATATCATTCCAGTGAGGAAATTAGTTTTTCCATGAGTAATGCAGGGGTAAAACAACGAAAAGTCGAATTTACAGCGTGACGAAAGTGTCGATAATATTCGGTCTCAATCAGAGAGAGAGAGAGAGAGAGAGAGAGAGAGTGGTGTATTTCACCCGTTCACCAATTTTCTCTGAGCCAGCATGTCCATCAAGTCCTTCAAGCTCTGTAAAAAATACACCATATGAATCATTCATTCATTGAAAACCCAGTTTCCTCAAGAACTGAATGAAACGAATGAGGTAATTGCTGTTAACAAGATTGTTCAATACGATCCAATGTGTACACAGTGCTGGCAGATTCCTGTAACTATTTCACCACAGAGAATTCACTGGATGTGGAATTCATGACAGAGCCAACTGCGCAACAATGACTGTAACAGACTACCCATGACGTTGACAGCCATTTCAAATTTTATTTGGATGATATGAGTTCAGCGGCCAAACAGACGCCACATAATCTAGACCTAAATAAGAAACTACTATTGAAAAAGCATGAAAAAGAATCACCAATGAAGCCAAGCAAGCCCCAACGATATGCAGAAACTCTGCCCGAAAAAATTGGGGGTGTAATTCGAAAACTTTTCAGTGGATGTACCACATAACATGTGCAATGAGAACGTGTCTAACGCCTGCTATGGAGAAGTCCCCCTATATCTAAGTTGAGAGTACGCATAAAGGGGATGATGTGGTAGATAATCATCAATAGGCGATCGGATCTAGGACATGCCCCAGAACGTCATCCCGAAAAAGTTGGACATTGTGAGAAAATTGCAACAAAGGTGAGCAGAACAACACATGTTGGAGCTGCATTGCATTTCTCCCATTATGTCGTATATAGATTATGATAGTATTATATGGGCGGAAATATACCTATAAAAAATGCGTCAAACTCGACATTGAAAAACAAACTACTGAAGAAAGATCATTATTCCGTCTGTTAGTCAAGCAGCTACCAATACATTGAGCTCTCAAGTAATTTGCTCTAAAATAGCCTTGGACTGCTCGAGGGAACTGAACATGTAAAATAAGGTTACATTTCTCCAGTCCCAAAGTTCAAATGAAATAGTAAATGAGCTCTTCTGCATAATTGGCAGTTATACGATATGAGGACAACTGAGGAATGAAGTGGATATCGAATATCACAAATGATGGTAATAATCACAAGGGATAAGACAACATATTTCTTTCTGAAAACTAGAATGAACTTTTGTATTCGAACAGAAAACTTTGCGCGACAAGCTTTCGAATCTATAACTCACAGAATAACCTACGTCACACATCCAAAACAATTATATTTCACTTTTTAGTGCATTTGAATAACAGCTTGCTTTTTCATCGATTAATTTATTTTCTGCTTTTCAGTACTTGATCTATGCATTTTTGTTAGAGCATCGTTATTATGAGACCTTTTTTCCTGTAAGTTCTGAGCAATCAAGTCCTCCAATGAGGAGACCATCTAAAGATCAACTCATCCGCCACCAACAAAAAATCAATAATCTTCTTCCAAATTAATAACCTCCGACCCCAAAAACCCCCACATACCAATTTTGAATGGAATCGGACCATAAACACAGAGATCATCGGACATCTTAGAACCGCCATTTTGATTTTTTGAATTTGGAAGAAAAATTCATTATCTTCGACCCTGAAAACGTCCACATACCAATTTTTAATCAAATCGGATCATAAACCTAAATTTTGTCCGCTTTTTTTTTTTAAAAAAATTCCTTAGCCGCCATTTCAATATCATAGATTTGGTAAAAAATTCATAATCTCCGACTGTGAAAACCCCCACATACACATTTTGAAAAGAGTCGGACCATAATCACAAAACTCATCCGCCATTTTGGAGCTTCGCCATTTTGTTTCTTCCTTAATCTATGAATTTTGACAAAAAATCCATAATTTTTGACGCCGAAAACCCACACATAACAATTTTGAATCGAATCGGACCATAATCACAAAACTTATCCGCCATCTTGAATTTTATAATTTTGACAAAAAACTCACAATATTCGTCCCCGAAAACCCCCACATATCAATTTGGAATCGAATCGTACAATAATCACAAACAATAATTTTATAATGCATTGTCACCGGAATTATGAACACAGCTTGTGAAAACATATGTACTACGTGTATGAACCATTAATTAATTCTGATATGTGAAACATTTTTGGAACACTCTTTATGTTATTCATTGTGACCATGTTTTTTTTTATTTTTGGAACACTCTTCTCCGAAATTATTCTACCAATCCGTCTACTGCTGCTGTTGTCGCTCCACGATTTTGAATGAAGCTACAGGATGTTGATCGGTACGTTTCGTGCAAAGAGATGAGAGTTTCGTGACTCGCCGAGGTAGAAATACCGCTCTCTCAGCTTTCAAATCCAGGAATAATATTCTTCCGAACCCCGTTTTGACAATTTCCTCCATATTTTGTGGAACGTCCTTCGGTAGGTCTTGCAATTTAATGCAATTTTTTTTTCCTGGTGATTATTCGTTCGCATTATGCTTTTTGAGGTTTTCAATACATATGAAAATAACTTTTGCTTTTCAACCACAAAGATTTTATTTCGTTTCATTTCAACAATATTATATTATCAGTGAAAAATTAAATAAACTGATATTTTTTATTTAAAACATATAACCTATATATATAACATATACCTATATATATGACATATTCGTCCACTTTCAACAATATCTTTCTGTACGAACAATTGAAATTGGATTAAGTTTATTCGAACTGAATTCAATTGGAGAAATTATGGATAATCATAAAATAATTAACGTTTTTTGGATGGCACGTTCTTCCGGATATTCAAATTTTTCATGAGCACCAAGGTGTCCTCGTTACTTCAATTCATGCAAACGTATACCAACTTCCATGAGTCTACGTCTGTATTCGTCAGATACCATTGTGTTATAATGTATTTCAGTAAATGTCCTTATTCCACCCTACCACCTCTCCAATCACTGCTGAATATACTTTATTACCATCACTGCCATATATGGCTGAATACCTCAGCTGGTAGACAATGGGCCTTCATTGTAAACAACGACTTCTGTGCTCCATGTCTCACGTTGGTATTTCTCCAATAAACTCCTCCAAGATGGCGACACACACACACATACAGGTTTAAGCTACACTATGGCAAAGAAGCATATTCTGTATTGTGGCACATTTGATAATAAGCCTGGTGGAGGTAGCGCTCTTTCTAAGTAATATTAAGCTATTTTTATTTTTGAAGTATATCCCGTTTGACAAGATATAGTGTCTAGTGTCGCAAGATCGTGAGGTGTGTGAGAGCGGTGTTGCCACGTTTAATTTACCCTTTACCACGCCAACTTATTTACGCACACATGACCCTGCGGCAACTAGCAACAAGTTTATTATGTTTCTGCGCAGCGACCAGTCATTTCGTGAGTCAGAACTAAGATGCCTAGAAACCCTGGTGTATGTACTGATTTGATTTTGTTTAGACTTTTTACTAGAGATTCCCGCGTCCTACTTCAAATTTTTCACAATAGATGGTGACAAATTGACATAGTTCATCGAATTGGATCTGTTTGGCCATTACAAAATGCATTCGCCAACCTTAGGCAACCTGCACACTGATGCGGAATACGGATATATAACTTATGAAACTTCCAACCAATTGGAAAATTTGAATGCTTTTCAATCCGTTTGAGGTTATGATTTGTGAATTGTTATTTCTGCAAAACTCAGTTATAATTACCAATGTTTTGTATTCATTGAAATGGATCGTGTTTGTATGTTGTGTGGTCAGTCACAGGATGTCGATTTTTTGCCGAACCAATGCAGGTGAGTGAAATTGCTAATATAACACATTTTAAAAGTTTATGGAATCAATAAGTGGGACTTTTTCTCCGATAATTTTAAACCCTTGGTTTATGCAACGTTCCCAAGAACTAAGCGAACTAATAACTAAGGATTCAACACTAGCAAATCAATGAGCGCGTTTATGGAACCCCTAGTACAAGAACCATGACTAGAAAGTTGCCCAACTTTTAACTAAGAACCAAAGTTCTTAGTTAAAAGTTGGGCAACTCTAGACATGGTTCTAGTTCTTGACTAGGGGTTCCATAAATCGCTTATTATTTGCTAGTGTTGAATCCTGATTAGTTCCTTAGTTTGGAACGTTGCATAAACCAAGCATATTCTAAGGATTTTGTTTGCACTTCAAATGAATTAACGACAGAGCTTAGAATGTGTTGACGCATAATATATTCCATTTTCGAAGTACTGTTCTGGAGTACAAATCGAAGCCTGGTCCTAAAAGTTTCGGTTGTGATATATAGTTTGATTTTTGGGTAAATTTATAGTCTCCACCGATTTTCACAATTTTGGGTTACCTACTTGCACAATCTCTCACTGAGCACAAACTTTGTGCTCCCAATTACTTCAGGAGATATGATGACCTTTCCTATGTCAATAAAGGTATTTTTTTTAACTCAAATTCAACGTTTAAAGTCATAGGATTCTGGACACCAATACGATGTGTCTTCCAACTTATGGAGGTTATGAATACAAACATAACTTAAAGGTACGAAAATACCGTGTGAAAAATGATCGAAATATTAGCCCCAAAAAAGCAACCCATATTGATTATATTCTATTAAAGTCTGAAAACGAAATTGATATTCAAAATGAACAGTTGAGTTATCCGTTGTTGGGAAATATATGCACTCATTGAAGTTCAAAAGAAAAATTCTCACAGTTCAATCTATTGAACCAAAAAATATTATAATTTGCAATTGCTGAATAGATCAACATTTCATGTAATAATGCTTATGAATTCCTCAATTAATTATAAAAATTTCACAATACCCTTTCAAGAGATATACTAAATAAACAAGATTCATTGATTGTAGGAGGAAAATTTACTTTATGACTATCCACGACTGCGTGTCACCATGATTTCCAAGTGGAAAATAAAAAATTAGCATTCATAGCACTTTCTCAGAAATTTTAAATTATATTCCTTAGTAGTTTGAGAGAGTTGAATTTAAGTGACCGTTCGTAAGTTGGAAAATCTAGCGAGCAACATGATACAAGGATAAAAGTGAAAAAAATATATGAAAGAGGGGAGCGAAGTCTTAATGAAAAAAATAAATAAACAATTGGTTTCCTCTGAACACAAGGGTTTGGAAAATGTTTGGTTTCTTTTTTCATCTTAAAAAATTATTTTCATGGCACCGCCTTTGTAATCAATTGATTTTCGGGCATTCAATTTAATTCCCAAACTAAAAATGATAATGACATATTAAATATAGGTATAGACAACATATTTTTCACCAAAAATATTTATTGACGATTTTTTCAAACCATTTTTTCTCTTTATTCCCAAACAACACACACTACTTATATTTTATTGAACCTATTTAAATAGTGTTTTATTATTAATATTTCCAGTTCGGAGCCACTCCAAGACAACCATTGGATTCCAGAACCAGTTTCAGAAAAGGCTGGCATGAGCAAACCAATCCAAATTCTTGAACACTCAAGGCAATACTTCATGTCATGTGAAGAATTCCACAAAGACCTTTTCAAAATGTTGATGGGTTGTTATTCAGTCAGAATGAATGATTTTGCTCAGAAGCTTTGCAGGCTATGCCAGAGAGAGACAGAGATGTGGCAAAGCTTTTTATTCAAAAAATGAGCTACGTCTGAAAAAAAATACCCAACCTTTGGACATATATTTTTGGGAAAAATCAATATAATGAGATGTAAAATAATAATAAATTTTTATTGAACCCAAGAAACATAAATAATCTTAATCTATTACATATATAATACAACTAAAATAAATATTTCAATGTGATTTGTATCAGAATTCAATAGTAATGATGAAAGGGTAATGCATCAAGGTTATTTAAATTTATTTTGAATTACTTTTACCCAAGATCATATTTAAAATGTTGGGAAAATCTGCAGAGAGCCCGAACCTCTTGCAATTCAACAGGAGGGGCTTCCATTTCATTTCCAATGCATTTTAATATAATATTTTATTATTATATATTATAGATAATTTTTGGAGTTTTTCAGAAAACCTTTTAAAAATGTATTTCAATATTAATTACAACTTTTTGCTGAAATTTGACATTGAATATTTAATTGGACAAAACGACAGTTTCCTTTGGCGGATTGTATCCAAAACATGATTAATCCCTATGGATAATATATATGTGAAATGAAAATGATAATTTAAAAAAAGGAACTTCATATCATTTTTTAGTGATATCTCAAAGTTAATAAGAAGTAATTGAGGAATTGTGCTTCTCGTTTCATTGTAATTCAATAACAGAGTCATACAAAATTTTGAATTACAAATTTAGATTATATTCAACTATGCATTAATTCAAAAAGCCCTATTTAGCAGATCAGTGTGAAGTTAGTGGCCTTTTTCTGGCAGCCGTTTTTATCTGGCGGCCAAATGATCAGTGACGTCAGGGTGATTCAAAATTCCTTCGAATTTTCAACCAAATCGAATGGCTGAAGACTTGGAATTGCAATGGGAATACAATTTAACAGAAAATGTTCGAACACAACACAAATGAAAAACTTAAGAATGATATACTAGGATATATTTGATATGTTTTTAGATAAAAATTCAAAATGCACCCTCAAATATGTTTAGCCAAGTGAATTTTGGAATGTGTACTACTGAAAGGCTATATATAATGTTTCTTGACATGTTTTTTGGGTAACCTTCCAGTCTGAAAATGAAAATATAATCAGGAAAATCAGTTGAAAAAGCGAAAAAGACTGCAAGAAAAAATCCAAATTATTCAAACAATTAAAGGATGTAGGGACCCTGCCTAGTCATAATCATTTAGACAAAGAAATAACCATTATCAAGTTCTAACACCTGCACCAGTAATTTTTAAAGGAAGACATAATTCTCTCAGATTGTTCATTTAATGACCTATTACGGTTGAAGAGTAACTCTTTGCCGCGGTGAATATCATAGGAGACATTCTTGTTCTGTAATAAATTAACTTGTTAATGGGACCGACCTGTCTAGGCCCGGTTATTTCAACTTTCCGACCGCTCATAAAAAGCTATAAATACATCATTGGATGGGCGGTCTATTTGAAGTATTCTTACGCGCTGGTATTAATGAGTTCACATTAAAGTCACGCATTAAATTACTGCAATAA